>CAUYON010059376.1:0-10134 GCA_963573935.1 Arctocebus calabarensis | reverse complement strand
TAGAGTGTCGTGGCATTACAGCTCACAGCAACCTCCAATTCCTAGGCTCAAGCGAGTCTCCTGCCTCTGCCTCCCAAGTAGCTGAGACTACAGGCGCCCGCCACAACGCCCGGCTATTTTTTTGTTTGGGTTGCAGCCGTCATTGTTGGTTGGTGGGCGCAGGCTGGATTCAAACCCGCCAGCTCAGGTTTACATGGCTGGCTCCTTAGCCCGCTGAGCCACAGGCGCCGAGCCAAGACGTTCTTTTTATAGTGTAGAAGAGGAGCCCGTAAGTTTCCACTCTGTAAATACGCAGGATTCCTACCCTTCTCCCTCACCTGAATGCATGCCACTAATGGATGAACCTCATTACTTAATGATTTGGGTTACATCCAGTGGATTGAAACAGAAAATTCATTGTCTGGAAACCCTGGTTTAATGGAACGCTGTATTTGTCTCATTTCATCCCACCTGTTTGCAAATGGCTCCTCCATGTCAAGGAAGTACAGATGAGTGGACACTTTTGGAGGTTCTAGGACATTTAATGAAATGTATCATACCTTTCTTAAGTTACTGAAATATAAAGTTAATAAGCGGGAAATGAGTAAAATTATTAATGGAATGTATCATACCTTTCTTAAGTTATTGAAATATAAAGTTAATAAACAGGGAATGAGTAAAACTATGTATCTAAATGAATGTATGTATACATTTAGCGTAATGTAGAGAGTTTGAAAGTGGGAGAGATTGTGACTTTACAGCCTACTTAGTGTCAGGTATTTTTTGGACATTATTATTTAAGCCTTATAACAATCGATGAGCTATCCACTTATTTCCTTTATTTTGTAAGGAATGGAATCTCAGAGTAATGGATTCAAATTAATTTTTTTTTGTTGAGACAGAGTCTCACTTATTAACCTTTGGTAGAGTGCCATGGCATCACAGCTCACAGCAACCTCCAACTCCTTGGCTTAGGTGATTCTCTTGCCTCAGCCTCCCATGCAGCTAGGACTACAGGTGCTCGCCACAACGCCTGGCAATTTTTTTGTTGCAGTTTGGCCAGGGCTGGATTTGAACCCACCACCCTCGGTAAATGGGGCCGGCATCTTACCCACTGAGCCACAGGTGCCGCCCAATTTTTTTTTTGGGGGGGACAGGGTCTCTCTTTGTCGCCTGGGCTAGATTGCAGTGGTGTCATCATAGTTCACTGCAACCTCAAACTCCTGGGCTCAGCTGATACTTCTGTTTCAGTCTCCTGAGTAGTCAGGACTATAGGTATGTGCCACCATGCCCAACAAATTTCTCTTATTATTATTATTTTTGTGTGTGTGGAAATGGAGTCTCTCTATGTTGCTCTGGCCAGTATCAAACTCCTAGCCCTAAGTGATCCTCCTGCCTCAGGCTTCCAAAGTGCTGGGATTACAGGTGTGAGACAGAAAGCCTGGCTTCCCTTGGATTTTAAGTTGCTAAGAGCAGGGGCCAGACTTACACTTCTTTGGGTACCTCTATACCCACTCTCTGACTTGCTCTGTGGCATGGGGTGATTATAGATGAGGGCTTCCTTCCTCCGCCTTCCCCTTGCATTGGGCCAGGAGACACCAGCGCATGTCTGCAGGGTGGGGAATTGGAAGGGCTTCCCTCCTGATGGGTTCTGTGAATTCAGGTTGGGCAGCCTCCCCTGCCTTCTCAGGTGCTAGAGCTCCCCACTGCTGTGCGGCCAGGGTACTTCTCTACTCTGGTTTCCCTGTCTATGCTCATACCCCCATAAATAGCTTCTCTTAAAATCTCTCCTCTGTCCAGGCAGGGTGGCTCATACCTATAATCCTAGCACTTGGGAGGCCAAGGTGGGTGGATTGCCTGAGCACACAGGTTTGAGACCAGTCTGAGCCAGAGAGAGATCTCATCTCTAAAAATAGCCAGGTGTTGTGGCAGGTGCCTGTGGTCCCAGCTACTCAGGAGGCTGAGGCAAGAGATTAGCTTGAGCCCAAGAATTTCAGGTTGCTGTGAGCTATGACACCATGACACTCTACCAAGGATGACAAAGTGAGACTCTGTCTCAAAAAAATAAAAATAAATAAAAACTCTCCTCAAATTGCCCTATTGCTCATACATCTGTGAAGGTTTAATTCCTTGTTGTAAAATGGAGTAGTATTTGCATATAACTATATCCTCCTGTGTACTTTAATCTTCTCTGGATTACTTATAATACCTAATACAATGCAAATGATATGTAAATAATCATTATATTTTACTGCTTTAAAATTTGTATTTTTTTATCGTGGAATTGTTATTTTTTATTGTGTTTTATTTTTTTCCAGGTTATTCAGGTGAAGCAGTGGAAGTGGAGAAGGTACAAAGTCATCTGTAACTGGTTGTGATCAATTAATTATACACATCGCTTGCACTTGGGCCAGGCTTTTATTGTTCTTTTTCCCCCCAAATGTTTTAGATCCCCATTTGGTTGAATCAATGATATGAAACTTGTGGATACGAAGGACTGACCCTACAGTAGGTATTCAGTAAGGGCTTAAGTCAATTAAATGGAGTGGTGTGATTGTTCCGACATTTTCATTCAAAGATTGCTTATGTGGCTTGGAGCCTGTAACACTGTGGTTACGGTGCCAGCCACATACACCGAGGCTGGTGAGTTCAAACCTGGCCTGGACCAGCTAAAATAACAATGACAACTGCGACCAAAAAATAGCCGGGTGTTGTGGCACGGACTTGTAGTTCCAGCTACTTGGGAGGCTGAGGCAAGGGACTCGCTTAAGCCCAAGAGAGCTGGAGGTTGTTGTGAGCTTTGATGCCATGGCACTCTACCGAGGGTGACGTATAAGACTCTATCTCAAAAAAAAAAAAAAATTGCTTAGGCAAGGGTGAACAGTTGTTTCAGTTTGGGTCTGTGGGGGCTAGGGGCTCCCTGGACTCTGGACTTTTAGTTTTAAAATTGTGACAATCCTGGATAAACCATAATGAATTGGTCATTGCAGCATGTATTCTCTTTTGAAATTAGTTAGTGCTTGAAGGAGATAACCTTACCTTCCAAAAGATTTCTGTGATTGCGCTTAAGCTAAAGTTGTTTTATTAATCAATAATAGAATATTTCCCACTTATGTTAAAATCTGGGTCTGAAACTCTGAAGGTAAGTTGCTGTAAAGAAGACAGAGCATGCATTTGCTGTGTTGTGGCTGTTCAAAAGTCACCCAAGGAACAAGCAAGACAACAAGCAGCAAGCGTTTAAGTGCTTATGGGGGAGTTTTGAATGACAGGAGTGGCGAAGTGCATCCCAGGAAAAATGGGGCTGCTTGAATATGGTTCCTAATTGAAAAGGTGCTTTTAGGAACTTGAAATGACAGTTTCTAGTCTCCCTGTTCTTCCTGCATACTGTTATCCTGGCAACACCAGGAGATATTTACATGTTATGAAGAGCATACGTCACTGGCTTGTGTTACTAACTCGATTTGCAAGTACATGTATTTTAATTCCTAAGAGGCAGATTAATTGGAAAGGAAAAGCAGCAATCCCAAACAAAGCTAACATTTTGAGGAGAAATCTCCATTTACATTGGAGTAATAGTTGGAATAAAGTTTATTTTTATTAGAAATATGTTTATTAAATGACAATATTTTTTATTTTTATGACAATATTTTTAATTTTTATTTTTATTAAATGACAATATTTTTAATTTTTATTTTTCGAGACTGAGTCTCCCTCTGTTGCCCCACCTAGAATGCAGTGGTGTCATCCTAGCTAACTGCAGCCTCAAACTACTAGGCTCAAGCCATCCTCCTACCTCGCCTGCTAGGATTACCGGCGGACACCACCACATCCGGCTAATTTCTTTACTTTTTTAGTAGAGATGGGCTCTTTTCTCTTGTTCAGGCTGGTTTCCTGGCTTCAAATGATCCTCCCACATTGGCCTCCCAAAGTGCTAGGATTTCAGATGTAATCCACTGCATCTGACTCTAAATGACAATATTGACAGATGTCGTACTGCTTTAGTAAATAGGCAACCTAGGAGAAGAGAATTTAATTAGGTTGGAAATCTATCATGATCTGAATGCTTTTCAATTCAAGATATTATCTTCCAGTGGGAGAGCTTTTAACTATCCACTCTAGGAAAGAATAATCTCAAATATTTATCCCTTTACTCCTGCCGTTTAATATCAACTTTCTTGATCTACTTCTGCTCGACAAATTATTTTCTCTTCTAAGAGTTGGACAAGTTATTTAAAACAAATTGGTAGTGTTGGTTGTGGTTAAATTAGAATTTAATTATTCACCTCGGGTACCTCAAGATGTATCCTTTGGTATTATTTTCACATTTTCCATGGACTAAGACAATGTTATTCATGGAAATGGCAGTTGTTAATATTATTTTCCAAATATAAGCTACTATGAAGAATGTATGTAAGATGTTGACCCAAATGTATTAAATGTAGTTCATTTTATTTATTTTTATTTTTTGGGTGGGGTTTTTTTTTTCCTTTTATTAAATTATATACACATAGATCATGAATACATTTATGATTTTGTAGGGTACAATGTATTGATTTTTTAATACAGTTTGGAATGGTTACATCAAACTAATTAATATAGTTTTCACCTCATTTACTCAATTATTGTGTTAAGACATTTACGTTCTATACTTGGTAGATTTGACTTGTACCCTTAAAATATGCTCCATAGGTGTGGTCCCACCATTTAATCTCCCTCTGTTGAACCATCCCCCTATCCTCCCATCCCCCTCTACTTCTCTCCTTCATCCTAGGCTATAGTTGTGATCTATCTTCCATAAGAAAATGTGAGTAATTATAAATTGGTTTCATAAAAGTATTGGGTAAATAGGATACTTTTTCTTCCATTCTTGAGATACTTTACTAAGCAGAATATAGTAAACATATTCCATTTCCAGCTCCATCCATGTAAACATAAACGAGGTAAAGTCTCCCTCTATTTTAAGATTGCATAGTATTCCATGGTATACACATAACCACAATTTATTAATCCATTCATGGGTCGATGGGCACTTGGGCTTCTTCCATTATTTGGCAGTTATGAATTGAGGTGCAATGAACAATCTGGTGCAAGTATCTTTGTTGCAAAGTGATTTTTGGTCTTTTGGATACTTAGTAGAGGAATTACAGAATCAAATGGCAGGCCTACTTTTAGATCCCTGACTGTTCTCCTAACTACTTTCCAAAGGGAACGTATTAGCGTGCATTCTCACCAGCAGTGCAGAAGTGTTCCCTTTTCTCCACATCCATGCCAACATCTGTAGTTTTGGGATTTTGTTATAAATGTAGTTCATTTTAACATACATTTATTGAATGCCTACTAGATGGAAGAAGATAATGGAAAATCAGATTACACAATGGGAATGTGGTAATCCAAACTCCAAACTATTGGAAAGAAAATAATCAGGAGTTATTTTGGTTATGTTTTAAAAATTACATTACATATATTCATAGATACATTTATTTATTTTTTATTTTTTGAGACAGAGTCTTACTATGTTGCCCTCAGTAGAGTGCTGTGGTGTTACAGCTCACAGCAATCTCAAACTCTTGGGCTTAAGTGATTCTCTTGCCTCAGCCTCCCAAGTAGCTGGGACTACAGGCACCCACCACAATGGCTGGCTATTTTTTTGTTGTAGTTGTCATTGTTGTTTTTTCTAGTAGGCTAGGGCTGGGTTTGAACCTGCCAGTCCCAGGGTATGTGGCTGGTACCCTAACCACTGATCTATGGGTGCCAAGCCTTCATAGATACTGTTAGACTGAATTTTTAAGATTTATAAGGTGGTCATAAAGTTTGTGTGCGATTTTAAGTTGTGCACAAACTTTATGGCTACCCTGTATTCTTTTGTTTTATAACTTTGTGTAACTTGTGAGAATTTGTCTCAATGTTTACAAGTAACAATTTCTTTCTTCAAAGTAATGTGAGGACATGAAATAAGGTCCCAAAGTCTCCATAGTAAGCTCTCCCTAGCTTCTGTAGCTGGGCCACATGTGCGCTTTGCAAGGTTGGTTTGTGATGTTTGTGGTTAATAATGCAACAAAGGTTAAGTTTAGTGGACTTAGTAATTATTGGATCATAATCCTGAGTTGCTATAACCATTGTAATGAATTGCAGAAAGGAATACAGAAACCTAAAGATTGTGACTTTGTTGAACACAGTAAAGAGAATTTGGTCCAAATCTGAGTTTGCTTTGGTAGCAGAGACAATCTTCTTTCTGTGTATAGGCAATAAAAGGCATTTGGAGAAAAGTGGCAATAGATCTTGGAAATGAAAATTCTGCTGACTATTTCAATAAAGAGCTCATGCTCATAAGTGTTCAAGAAGATCTGTCCTCTCAGATGGGCATATTATCTGATCATAACTCAGAATGATGGATGCTGAGTAATAATGGTCTACTTAGAAGTTTATCAGTCAAGGATCACCCCACAATAGTTCCTCTGTCTTTGCTGTCTTATTACAGCTTCATTTCTTTGGCTCTAAAAGTCATTTTAATCTTCATGAAGATAAGTCATAACTTTAAAAGCCATAAAAAATGAATATCCTGTTGATTAAAGTGATTAGGTAATGGGCAGTTCAGACCTTGCAAGAGTGGAGATTAAGATAAATGTATGACTAAGAAGGAGGTATGACATGATGGGTGAGACCTATTTAAAGGAGGGGGAGTGAGGGGGAAGTTTAAACTACTTGATGTTAAGTTTCTTCCAAAGATAATATTTTTTGGCAGAGGGGAAGAGTCTTGCTTTGTCACCTAGGCTAGAGTGCAATGGCATCACCATAGGTCACTGCAACTTTGAACTCTTAGGCTCAAGCAATCCTCCTGCCTTAGCCTCCTGAGTAGCTGAGACTGCAAGAGTGCACCATCATTCCCAGCTGATTTTTCTTTTTTCTTTCGTTCTGTATTTTTTTTTTTTTTTGCAGAGTCAGGTCTTGCTCTTGTTTAGGCTGGTCTTGAACTCTTAAGCTTGAGCAATCTTCCCACTTCGGCCTCCCAGAGCGCTAGGACTATAGGAAAGTGCCAGCATACCCTGTTTCATACTTTTAAGGCTAAAAAAGAACAACAACAACCAAACCTACATAGGTATTACCTATGAAATGAGAAAACCAAGGCAAATAATCAAAAACTTGTTTTAAAAACTAAAATATTACTTTGCCTAAGTAGAAATTCCTCACAGTGGGTCCTGGCAGCCTTAGTTGTGGCAAGAAGTCTCTGTGCTGAGAAGTTAAATACCCCAGCTGCACTGGGCTCACGAAGCCATAGCAGTGAAAGCATCCCAGTAGTTCACACAGGAGTTGGGGTATGAGCTGAAAACAACTTCTTTCAAACATGACTTTGGACTTCTTGCCTTTCATTCATCCCTTTCTTCCTGATTTCTGTCTCAGGTCTCCACTGCCTGCTCATTTTTGCATTTGAGTGCCCCCGTTGACTTCAAACTCATCATTTCCAAAATTGACCTGCATCTCTACTATATGTCTTTTCCAATGCAATTTGTCTTTCTCTTATTTGAGTTTCCATAGCTCTGTGTCCCTCTCTTGGGGCACCTATCTCAGGCTACCTGCATTATATTGCTTTAAGCAAATGTCTTATTCTGGTTGCAGAATGAAAGCTCCCTGAGGCAGTGTCTTTGTCTTACTCATTGTTACATACCCTGAAGTACCTTGCTCTTGACCTTTTTAATGGGAGATACCCTCAAAACATGTACAATAAATAAATGAATGAATAGATGACTTCTTCAAGTTGCTAGCTCTCATGACATCTGGACTTGCTCTTTTTTTTCTTCTCAGTGTAGAAAACCACTTTTACATTCTATCTGGATCTGTCAAGAATCTAGGCATCCCTTAGTGCAGATAAGGAAAAAAGAATTAGTGTTGCCTTCTCTGATACTTGTAAACACAGGGTGTAGGATGTGCTATCATTTGACTTGGAGGAAGTGGAAAATGAAAGTCAGCCAACTATTTCTTAGGTCATTAAACATTATTAAAGAAAGCAATAGGAGACACAAAAGTAACCACTGCAATAAAGTGAAAGCTCTGGCCACAAAAAAATTAACTTAGAGAAGCCAAATGGGAAAAGATTTAAGAAATAGGAAAAGAAGAGAGTTTGCAAGAGAAAAGGCATTGTCAGAACAGCTGTGATATTATGACTGTGGAATACCAGAAAGCTTATGTTGAGGAATTTCTTAGTACATACCAGTACAATCATTATTTAAAATAAAGAAAGCCCCTCTAAAAAGATTGCAATGTTACATCAGAATGAATTCAGTTGCTGGAAGGTCTTACTTACCATTGTTTCTCTTCAGGAATAATTTGGGGTGTGGCTCCCCTTATCCTGCTTTCCCCCCAGGCTGGCCTGGGCTCCACCTGCAGTGCCATAAAACTTTTGGGGTCTCCGTGTGTTTCTGATTACCACCTGCAATTACAATCCAGACAAGAGGAATTTACAGCAGTAAGTGGGAGAAAACCAAGGCTCACAGCATTTAACTGCTTTGAGAGTAAGCCAGCACTTTGTGCTTGTACAGAGGAAGCAATCAATATCATTAAGCAGTGCATCAGAAAGAGCAGCACGTTTAAAATGATAAAGAACAAAAAATGTTTAAAGTTGTCAAAGTTGCTCTTCTTCACCATAATATGTCAATATTTTTGGTGTGATTTACAATAATGTATTATAACATATTAAACAGTAATTAAGCCAAGTGGCCTGTTATTTATCATGATGGTTGGAAGGCAATCATTTGTTGTCACGAAAACGTGGCTGTGTCACACCTTAAGGACCATCTCAATTCCTGTTTTTAATTTCTCTAATAGAGGAGGAGACACAAAGACGACAAGGAGGTGTTTGTAGTCCTGAAGTGTTCTACGGTGGGAGACAAAAACACAACCAATGTCTTAAACAGAAGGTTTGAAAATGAGGAAGAAGTGATAAGATGGTCCGATGGAGGCGAGGAAGTGATTCATTCTGAGGTAGGGAGGGCAGGAGCGAAGGGCGTGAGAAAGCATGGTATGTTTTCAGAATGCTGATGGGTTTGGCATGCCTGTATAGACAGTTCATGAAAACACACTGTTGGAAGTGGTGCTGGAAGAACTCTATACCTTTTGGAATTAGTTTTGGATAAATAAAAACAATCGACTGGGCACGGTGGCTCATGCCTGTAATCCTGATTACACTTCAAGAGGCTGAGGTAAGAGTATTGCTTGAAGCCAGAAGTTTGAGACCAGCCTAAGTAAGAGCAAGACCCTTTCTCCACAAAAAATTAAAAAGTTAGCTGAGTGTGATTGCATGTGCCTATAGTTTGAGCTACTCGGAGGATTGCTTGAGCCCAGGAGTTTGGGGTTACAGTGAGCTACGATGATGTTACTGCACTCTAGCTCAGGCTACAGAGAGAGACCCTATCTCAGAAAAACAAAACGAAACAATTGAGGGCATTTGTCTTGGCTTTAAAGCCACAAAGGGGAAAAATGTTACTATATTTTGAACTTTTTAACTCATGTCATATATAGCTAAGCAGGACCCTAAGTCAGATGGTACATCAAGGTTGCTGTTGTAGTATGGGCAAGTGGGATAACTGAGGTCTCTCTAAACCAGTCAGATTCTCGTGGATTTTTTTAGCTGTTTCCACCCTCATTGGTTGGAAAACATGTGATGTGACCTGAATGGCTGGCTTCATCCTCCAACTTATCCACGCATATACAGGGCTCCGTATGAATGGCTGTGGGTTTTCTACATCACAGTTTAATTTGGAATCAAATGTGCTTTTCCTGGGGGCTGCCTTTAAGGCAGGGAATGTTCAGAGAGGCTGGCAGACTGGCAGCATAATGTCTCAATTAAGGGCTGACCAGCCACAATGCTTCTAAGGGGGCTGGGGTGATCTTTGGCATCCTGAACCATAATTATATTTATTGAGAACTTCTTATGTACCAGGCATTGCCCTGAGCATTACATATGGATTCTCTAATGCAGTGATTTTTCACCAGCGTGTCATGACAATTTTTTTTTTTTTCTTGTAAGACAGAATTTATTCACAGAAAAGAAAGAAAAGAATACAGAAAACATTAAGGCATCTGTTAGAGGGAGAAAATTCTAGTGGGGAGAGAGAAACTCTCTCCATTTCTCTCCCAGTCTTTCCCCATCTCCTCCTTTAG
>CAUYON010059374.1:0-21344 GCA_963573935.1 Arctocebus calabarensis | reverse complement strand
GCGTCACACTGCTCACAGCAACCTCCAGCTCTTGGGCTTAAGCGATTCTCTTGCCTCAGCCTCCCTAGTAGCTGGGACTACAGGCGCCCGCCACAGCGCCCGGCTATTTTTTTGTTTTTGCAGTTCGGCCGAGGCCGGGCTTTGAACCCGCCACCTTCGGTATATGGGGCCGACGCCCTGCTCGCTGAGCCACAGGAGCCACCCAGGATTTGCTACTTCTTGTCATTCTCAACTCATGTCACCTGCTCAAAGATACCTTTACTGATTACCCTGATCTAAAGTAGCCTCCACGCCTGTCCATGCTGTCAAGTCCCCTAGTTTTATTTCCTGTGCTTCACATCATGATCTGAAAATACTCTTTATTTACTTGTTCATTGTTGATCTCCTCCTTGGAATATGAGTTCCACAAAACAAGGCTCTTGTGTGCTACGTTATCTTCAACTCCTAAAACACAACCTGTCTTGCAGAAGGCAGTCAATAAATGTTTACTGAATGAATGCATAAATCCAGCTTTTGTCCAAGAGGAAGGAGAGAGAAATGGTTAAAATGGAGGGTTGTCTAAACATATAATTCGTTCATCTTTTAAAAACAGCTTTATTGAGATTTAATTCACATACCATGCACTTTACTCTTTTAAAATATGCAACAGTTTTTAGTATTTTTGCAGACTTGTGCATCCATCACCACAATCAACTTTAGAACATCTATTACTCCAAAAAATAAACTCGAACCTCTTAGCCATCACCTCAAGACACCTATAACCCCCAGGAATCTACTTTCTATCTCTAGGAAGATTTTCCTATTTTGGACATTTCATATAAATGAAAACATGGGATGTGTTGTCCTAGGTGTGTGGCTACTTTTCTTTGGCATAATTTTTCAGGATTCTTCCATGTTGCAGTGTGTCATTTATTTTTTCAGATTTCCAAATTCTATCCCTGGATCAAGTCAGAACCCCTAGAAGGCTGCACCCTGGTATGGTGGTAGTTTACCCCAGCGGTTTCTAAGGTCTCATGGCCGCACACCAGCATCCCCCCATTCCCTTGCCCCCTGGAACTTTTAGAAAACCCAGAGTCTGCAGCTCTGCTCTACAGTCCCTGACGTGCAGCCTGAGAGAGAACCAAGGGCTCAGCTCATCCCCTTCAGGGAGTTATTTAATGTTATGCATTTGACTTTTATCTGATATCGCAAGTAAAGGTCACATGAAACTTGCTGCTGTCAGCTATGGTCCCCCTCACTGGGTTTTGGACAAGTGGATTTTGGACGTACGCTGTTGAGAAAGCATAGGGGCTGCTTATTGAGTAATGAGGAGACACAAGGTGGGCTTGTGACATGCTTTGATTCCTCCTCAGGTTTTTTTGGGAGGTGAGGCAAGTTGTTCCATCTCCTATCTGTAAAATGATCTACCTCCAAGGTTTGCTGGAAGAGTTAAAAAAAAAACTCATAAAAATTATACCCCAGTTAAAAAATATGGGAAAGTAAAATTTATCCTTATTGTTGTTAAAAAGCAGGATCATGGAGTGGAAGGCGTGGGCTGAAAGCCAAGTGCATTGGTCCTTCTTCTGGTGGCCCCACAAACTACACAGCAGCCTCACTTATTCTAATGTCTCTACTCTGCAAAATGTTATGGCTGGACCAGGTGACAACTAAATTCCTTTCAGATGAAAAAATTTATATAAATCAATGATTCTATGACTTGTAGAATGATTGTATGACCTCTAGTGGGGTGCGCTAACGCCATCTTGACATTCATTGTGACACCTTTATAACTTTTATTCAATTTATTTATAGTTATTACTCAGATCCAATCATCTCTATGACATCTACCTCCCCAAACTCTCTCCCCAATGGTAATATTATTATTAGGATAAATTTCCAAACATACAGAAAAGCAGAGAGGATAATTAGAATAATTTGGCATATTTTTAATCTTTTTTTCTGTACTGTTTTAAAGAAAGTTATTGAAAATATTTCACACTAACTATTCTGGAATGAATACAGTTTAAAAATGACATTTTTCCACATCCCTCTCAGTAAAATATCACAAGAATGGAAAAGCAAATATCCAATCTACTCAAAACTCATAGGAAGCCAGTAGATGATCTAATTCATGCCACATGTGAGAAAAACTCATTTCAATTCAAGTTGGGGGTAGCGGAAACAAAGAAGGGGGTAGAGGGGAAGGGAGTTGGGGTGCTCCCCCTGAATGGGCACAATGTAGGGGTGCATGGCACACTTTTGGGTGCAGGACATAACTACAAGAGGAACTCTACCTGGTTGTTTGTATCCTCACATTTACATGAAATTTGAAGAAAATGACAAAAATGACATTTTTCTCCATCATCACAATAGCAGTATCCCATCTAATGAAATGAACAACAATTCTCTAATGTCATTTAATACTCAGCCCCATCTTCAGATTTCCACTGTTTTCCCCTAATGTCTTTTATAGCTACTTTGTCCAAACCAGAATGTATTATAATGTATTTATTTACAATGTCTCTTAATCAAGAGTTCCCCTTTTAGTTTTATTTGCACTGAAATGGACTTCTTGAAGAGACTTGACTCATTTTTCTGTGCAACATTCTACTTGGTGTCATTTAACTTTTCCCTCTATTATCTGTATTTCCTATATGGCAGGAGTCTAAAGCTTGATTAATTCAGATTAAAGAATTTTGGCAAGAATTCTTTGTAAGTGATGCCACATGTCTTATTTGTACCTGTCAGGAGGCAGTTGTGCCACCAGCAATGCAGTGGCCTCACTGTTCCTTAGAATTTTCATTCATTGGTATTGGTTATAATAGCACTGAAGAAGTAACAAAGACACCTAAACACTTTATTTGACTGATTACTAGTCATACGAATTACATGAATTTAAGTGAACTGTTCACTATTCTTTCCTAATTAGAGAACAGCACTATTATGACTGTGTGTATCAGTGAACATGTGCCAGCATCATTCTCTGATAAGATCTGCAGGTGCATATTTGGCCTACATACATGTTGTTGGGCAATTTCTTCAAGCAGTATAATTATTTTCCTGCCCCTCTCCACCAATCCTAGAGGAACATTGTAAACATATTTTCACTTGTAGGAATACACAAACACACATACACATGCATACTCTTTGCATAGAGGTGAACAAGAGATTTATCGTTTGGTATAAGATATTTACATCTGTTTATCAAAATATGACTCCCTTTGGAGTCTTCTAAGGCACACACATGAACTCACACCAGATCCTTGCAGCATAAGTACCAATGATAACAAGAAGAACCAACAGAACATTAGCAATGATACATCAAACAAAAACAAAATTTAATTATTTATGGTACTCCAATTTCTCCTTTAAGCTCCTTTTTTCTTTGCCCTAAGTAAAGAGGAATAATGTGAGTCTATTTATTTCAGATTTACCAATAAATTAGTCTATTTGAAAGGGAAAATGAATGCAGGTGGGAAATCTTTGCATCTTTTTATTCTATTCTTGTTATTCAATACAATTAAACAAATCCCTCATCTATTTTCTGTTTCTTGCTCTTGAGAGTGTTTTCTCCTCTCCACTCCCTTCCCCCCAAATACTGCTTCTTATAATACCTGCAAGAAAAATCCAGACATTTCCTCTCAGCCACCATTTTGATTCCCTTCTGCAGTGCCATTAGTATCAGGCATTTCACTCCTAGTTAAATCTTTCTTTTTCCTATTTTTGTCTTAAGTTATTTTCCTTGATCATCACAAAGTTGTTGCATTATATATTTTCACATTATGCAACCTTGGTGCTTATGTGATTTACACTTATGTATATATTTTGCAATTTCTGTTCCTTCCCTCCTTTCCTTCTTTTCTTCCTTCTCTTCCTCCTTTCCTCTTTCTGCTGCCTCTATTCTGTCACTTCTCACCTTTTACACTTTTAACTTCTTTGCTTTTGAAAGGGCAGAATATATTTCATTATTTGCTTGTATTTTTTAATTCTAGAGTTTTAAATCTGGCGTAGATATGAATGTTGGCAGGCAGCATTTCCTTCTGTTTCTGAACCTCCTGAGAGACTAGAACACTATTAACAAACTAGATACTCCAAAGTCAGTTTTGTGCCCTGTGAAGAAGGGTTTGAGGAATTTTTATCGCCTGCTGTTCTTATTTCAGCTGTCCTTTAGGTCCTCTACATGCGTTTTATGACTTTTCAGAGTTTGGTATTTCAATAGAATTTTCTAGTTTTTGTTTGATCATCTTTGCAAAATGCTTGCAAGATGAATAAATTTGTAGTCAGCCTTGCATGTAGAACTTGTCATTTGCAGAACTGTGTTATTAAATAATCCTAGGTAATTAGTACAGAAAGTAGTTACTTCAAGAAATAGAAGAAATATTCAGTTCAAGCTATGAAAATCATTAAGTTTGGTATTTTATCATGTCACTGAGTCCAAGATTTTCTGTGGAAGTGAACCAATTTCAAAATGTATATGCTTTCAAAATTTTTCCAATATAGCTTTTAGAAAGGTACAGTTAGTTTTACGTTGTTCTTGAACACCTTCCCCCCTCCTTTCCTCTTACAGCCTCACCTGGGGTGGGTGAGTGGTTAAAATGATTCTATAAATTTGCTGCCAGCAAAAACTAACAAGAATATCTGCATTGAAATACTCGTCTTGTGATATCACTTCTTAAATATAATAAATGAAACAGATATGATGCATAGCTTATGCATACTCTTTGCATAGAGGTGAACAAGAGATTTACCATTTGGTATAAGATATTTACATCTGTTCATCAAAATATGACTCCCTTTGTAGTCTTCTAAAGCCATTCCTGTAATATACATTATTATGGTAATTTAAAAATGGAACATAGAGTAGAAAAAGAACATGATAAATGCATATCATCTTACTCTTTATAGCTCTAGTAAATTTCATACCTTAGGCTAGACTGAATACATTTAGAGTTTCTCATGCAACAATCATTTTGGAAATGCGTCAGTCAACAGGCTTCTTTTACTCATTATTATTTAGCCTACAGATCTGAGGAATCTGTTTTTATTCTGTTATCAATTTATTTCCAAGAAATGCCACTGCCTTTGTCTCCTTGAACAAACATTTCCCTTTTTCCCATTTGTAACAACTGTAAAGCTAGACCCTTTTCCATCCTCATTTCATCAACTATTTCCAAGGGCACATTTCTTTTTTCCATGGGATGCATTCATCTACAAATTAGTATAGCAGACATTTCAGAAACAGCAGCTGAGCTGCTGAAAAAGAATTTTTCTTCCCTCTCAAAGCAAAACATCAAGACTATCTTTTGGGTTTGTTTTATTTTTTAAGCATTAAATCTTTTAGTCCAAATAATGGAAACAAATAACGAGGAAGGCATTTGTTGAATTACACAAAGGGCATGTGGTTCCGACCTCGGCAGGAACACAGGCTGCAGCCTAGCTGTCCAGGCGCTATCCTTCCCTGCAAAGGTGAAATGATTTAGAGGCCTAGAGAAACTTAATTTTTCTTGATCACCATGTGCAACCCAGAATTTTAATGGCAGGCATAATTAATTCTTCTGATGTTAATCATCAGGGCTGGGCTCCACAATTATCAGCCTGGTGCAGCTGGGGCACGGTGCAGACATGAAAAATTAGGAAAATGAATCAGTAATAGGGTGGCAGATTTAATCTGCATCACGAAAACAAAGTTAAAAAGAGGAAGATAGAGAGAATTTCAGCTGAAGCTTTTGTGCCAATGCACAGTGACAGAACTGAAAAATGTTGCCGATGTCCAAAGTGATTGGTAATTACCAAGCCATTGAATTTTTTATTGTCAATTTATCATTGCGCCAGAGGTTAAATTTAACATCTTCTTCTAAAGCCATCACTCTAAGAAGGCGCACTGCGCGTCACGTGGCTCAGAGTCAGTGAAAGGTTAATCAGGTATCCTTTAGTTTGTATGTGGCCCCCACCGGCCTTGCAGCCCCCCTGCTGTTGCTGAAGACCTGCCATCAGAGATTTTCTACTATTTGGTACCTATGACTTTCAGATAAATATCAGATTGTGTTACACACACACTTTTCTGTCTGGTATTGGTATTTATTAAGAACTCCAGTGCAGAAAAGAATTATTTCTCAAGTAAGAAAAATCTCATCCTTTTAAGCCCCAAGGATACTTCATTAAGGATCAGCTCAGACAAGGGACCTCTCTCTCCCTTTCAGTTTTAACTGCTGTTTTGTTTTTGTTTTTGTTTTTGTTTTTTTCAGGGGCACTGGTAGAAACAATATGACATCTTTCTAAAGCAAAATTAAAATTTCACAACCATTTTATCTGGTTCAGATTTAATTCTCTTCTTCATCTCTTTCTTTTATTGATGTCCCTTTTATTAGTAGTTGGAAAAAAGGTGTGAAAGGAAGAGGGTATTTATCCATGCAAATACCTAACGCTTCAAATGATTGCTTCTTTAAAGAGCATTCTGAAATGTTTGAACACATCCAGAGTAGATATTGAAATTCTGCAGCAAAGTCCTTTTCTCAGTGATTTTTTAAAAAGTGACTTTGTTTAATTCGGTCACTGCTGGTTCTTTATTATCCCTTTTAAAGTATTTGGGTTGTTTGCTTGATTGTGTCTCTTTTCCATATGTATTTTGAAATATAGAGCAGTCTCTTATGAAGGGAATGGTTTAATTTATAAACCAGGTTATAATTTTCTATAAATTAAAAATGGAAATAGCCTTTAGGAAGACCTGAAAAAAAATCAATGTGTACATTAATTACTGTAATTCATTACACAAATAAAAATGGGCTCGACTTTTCATTGGATACACATTTAGGGAGTGAGGATGTTTGCAAAAGACAAAGCCTGTGTTCTGATCATGTTAATCTGCAGATCAAAGACTCCATGAATCCATGCCTGGTGGAAGTTCCTCAGGGAACTGGGCTCCCTCCCAGTACCGGCAGTGAGTTATTACTGCTGAATACAAAAGCTGGTCACGTGACTGTCACCTACCACCAGTAGCACAGTCCTTCTCCTTCCTGGGCTTCCTGAGACCTTGCTTTTCAGAGCCCTGGCTTTTCTATAATTAAATCTGAACCATAAAAGCCATACCTGTCAAATGACCTTTGGTTGCCCTCGTAAACAACACTGGCAATTCTACTGGTAGCAACCCTTTGCTTTAGGAAAGAATGTAGGAAAATATCCTATTTAGCTTCCCAGAGGCTTCCCCCTTCCCACTGTACCTTTCCTTCCAATTCTCCCCATTTTAAGCTTCCTCTCCTGTTTTGGAATTTAAGTAGAGGGCTCAAAAATACACAGAAAGTAAAAAATATAGTATAATTTATGGAAAAGATTCTGCTGTCTGCGCCTGAATTAGTAACCTGTCCTTTTAGGAAGAGAGAGAAAGTGGAACGAAGGAATGTAATTTTTCTAACAGCATTTGGCTGCCTTTCTTTGATCATGTTTTATGGCTAGAGAATAAATTACCATGTGAAGGTTTCTGTTTAAAACCTGAACATGTTTAGTATGATTTGAATCCTGCCATATTTTGCATAGCTGCCTTTTGGCCGAGCAAGTTTAATGCAAAGATCAGCAGCTCTGAGCGTAACACATATTAGCCAGTTCTTTTCTGCTATTGGAATCCCCCACTATTTTAATTGGATCCTTTCCAAAACTGCAACTAATTAAGAATCAATTCAGGACCATTAGCAAGTGGGACAAGCTAGCCAGTGTTGCATATTTCAAAAGAGTTAGTTTTAATGAGAGGCGTTACCGGGTAGGAGGTTGGAGGAGGGGGAGAAACAGATTGAAGATAGGGTAGGGACCTTCTTCAGCTAAACTCAACAACGACTAATACACAGGAAGCTGCTGAACTTGTACTCCTCTGTAATTGATCTATTTACTGTTAAAGAAACTTTAAAAACATGAATGCAGGTATTTAGAGGTGCCTTAAAGGTTCAATAACGATTTATACACCTTACAAATTGTTGGCTTCCGTAGCGGAGTGCTCCTTTTATTAGAGAAACATATGCTGTCTGCTTTTAGACCCGTTAACCTCGGCACCGCTAACCCACTTTCTCTTCCCTGGGCTTTGTACTGGGGCACATCTGTGGAACCAGACTGTAGTGCCTGCAGATGGTACTTTTTAATTTGTTAGAGGGTTGGCCATGCCATATTTTTGACAGCTGTTCTTGAGTTCCTTCACCACAAAGAAAAACTTCCTAGAACCTGGTGTTTGAGGAACGAAATTTGACACTCACATCCTCATTAGCTGCTTCTACTCTTTCTTAGATTTTAGCATCCAATCCTTCTTTGTTATGAGCTGTATGCAGGCTGATGTTTTCCTCCAGAGGATTAAGGTGGAAAGTTAGTATACAGTTAAGTTCACTTGCTTTGAAGATATTATGAATATATGTGGAGTTTCAATGGGGCAGCTGAATATTTAATCATTAGGAAGGCTAGGCAATAAATCAAATGTCTGAACTTGGATGCATCATCTGATATGCTTGATTTCAGACTTAACCTTCCTCGTGGACTTCTGTCGTGAGAAATTACCTGGACTAAGTTTCTTCATTTGAAGCAATCACAACCCGATCACACAGCTTTTATGATTGTAAGATAATAGCAATAAAAAGAAAAGATTGTTGGCGTCTAGCGGTGGACATGGACAATAAAAATACATTACTCTGCAGAAAAATAATCTTACCAAGTTTAGGTTTGATTACATGTTTGAGATGTATAGCGATTGAAAAGGCTGTTGCCAGGATGTTGGAGACTTGTGAGTTTGAAGGATTCTTTAAGATGTGCAGGGCTGAGCGAAGTCACATATGTTTATGGGGAGGTTTTCCTCTAGTTACAAGTGCTATCAGGACAATAGAGTAGCCAGTTTGAAACTGCACACTGTTATTTCCAATTGAGCTTATAAAATGGGGGAACATTGTCTCTACTTTCCACTGTCCACTCACCCAGTCACCTGGTGATCATCCTGGGGCCTCCTGCATGCTGGCTTTCCCTTTAATCCAGCGCCAAGACCTGTCCATTCTTTCCTGTCCCCTTTCCTTTCTCACCTTCTCTCCACCCACTTTGCCTCATATTAGTTGGGACCTGCATCAGTCCTTGCTGGATTGTGACAAAGGCCCCTTACATGAACTCTCCCCTTACCTTAGCTCCTCCAACCATGCCTTTAGCAGCCTGCCTTTTGCTGCTGTCCCATTTGTCACACTATAACATCATTATCAATTTCCTCATCTTTTTCGTTTGGCTGTGAAATATTTGATGGCAGGAACACGATCTTTCACTTCTGTACACTATCCCTAGCACAGCGCACACAGTGGGAATGCAAGAAAAATCAAAAGCTAATGAATTACCTCATACCATATATTTGTCCTTGCTCTAGGATCTGGGGACAGAGTAAGAAATGGGACTCATAAAAAACCTGTCTTTTGTGAACTTCAGACTCATGTAAATGAACATGCAAATGGTAGTTGATCCCAAAGCTCACCTTGGCTGCTTTGTGAAATGTTAAGCCTTGTTCACAGAGAAACTTTCCAACCCCCAAATTAGGCATCAGATTTATATCATGTACATCTGAAAGGCAAATATTTATTTTATTTATTATATGTTTTTATTAACACATAACTGTGTACATGAATGCATTTATGGAGTATAATGTGCTGATTTTATATACAATTTGGAATGCTTACATCAAACTGGTTACCATAGCCTTCACCTCTCCTACTTCATTGTTGCATTGAGACATTTATACTTTCTTCTTCTTCTTCTTCTTCTTCGTCTTCGTCTCACTTTATCTCCCTTGGTAGAGTGCTGTGGTGTCACAGCTCATAGCAACCTCCAACTCCTGGGCTTAGGTGAGTCTCTTGCCTCAGCCTCCTGAGTAGCTGGGACTACAGGCGCCCACAACATTGCTCGGCTATTTTTTTGTTGCAGTTTGCCTGGGGCTGGGTTCAAACCCGCCACCCTCCATATATGGGACTGGTGCCCAACTGAGCATAGGCACCGCCCATATACTTTATTCTTAATAGATTTGACATGTACCCTTGCATTAGCACAATAGGTGAGGTCCCAGCAATTACCCTCCCTTCCTCAAGCTTCCCCAGTCCCCTCCCCTCCCCTTCTTCTTCGCCTCTTCATTCTGGGTTATAGTTGTGTTTTATCATTTGTATGAACCTGTGGGTGATCATATATTGGTTTCATAATAGTACTGAGTACATTGGATACTTTTTCTTCCAATTTTGACATACTTTACTAAGAAGAATATGTTCCAGCTCCATCCCTGTAAACATAAAGGAGGTAAAGTCTCCCTCTTTTTTATGGTTGCATACTATTCCATGGTATAAATATACCACAATTTTGAAAAGCTTCTGCACAGCCAAGAACATAGTAAGTAAAGCAAGCAGACAGCCCTCAGAATGGGAGAAGATATTTGCAAGTTATCTTTCTGACAAAACATAAGGTTTGATAAGTAGAATCCACAGAGAATTCTATTTAATAAGAAAAGAACAAGTGATCCCATTTCATTATGGGCAAGAGATTTGAAGAAAAGCTTCTCTGAAAGGCAAACGTTTTAAAGAGGTTAAAGAATGAAGATGATCTGGGCCAAGAGTGTGTAGTACGTTGTTGTGGTAAAGGCGTTTACTTTGTTCATGATTTCCTTGTACCTACATCCATAGGAAGTCTCCTCTCGTGCTGACTCTGAGCTTGATCATGTAACTTGTTTTGGCCAGTGGTATGATAGCAAATGTGAGATAGTCAGAGGTATAAGAAGTGCTTGAACATTGGGGCTTGTCCTCTTTTGTTGCACATAGGGCCACTACTATGGCTATCCCAGAAAGAAGGTTGGTCTAGCCTGCTGGGTGATGAGGGTCACCCGCATGGTTCCAGCCAACTGCTCATCTTCTTCTGGACATCCTAGGCTAGCCAGTGCCCTGCTGCCCAGCCAGCTGACCACAGACCCATGAGCAAGCCCAGCCAACAGAAGCCAATGCTTGTCCAGATTAGCAGCAACACACAGCCAGCCCAAGACATGTGAGCAATAAGAAATGGCTGTTATCGGAAGCCACTAAGTTTTGTATGGTGTGTTATGCAGAGAAAGCTAATTGATGCAAGGTAGCAACTGTCACCTCCATTCCAGCTAGTCAGGACAGCATCTGGAAGACCAGATATTTCACTGGAAGTCCCACTTGACATGGGGTATGGGGGGGGGAAGTTGTCAAAAAGTAATTGATTTCAGCCTCAGAACATTTGTCACTTTTGATCCTTCAGTGTAGCTCATTCACTTGCAGAGGAAAGTGGGAAATAGGATAATGTTAAGAAGATTTGTTGGTGGGGTGGAATGTGCTAGGGTTGGGACTCAGGAGCACAGAGCATGGTGCCCAGGTGGAGAGGACTTTCGATGAGGACCATCTGTCAAAGCTTTGGTGTTTTAAGAAACTCTTATCTGAAGGTCATGGGTGCATCATGACGTGCAAGGTCACTTTTTGCAGAAACAACGATAAGAATTTATTCTGATTAATGGTCTGAAGTTGGTAAGGGACAATACACATGCACTTATTTTTAGTTTTTGCCTTTTAGAGTCATAACACTGAATTTTATTCCATTTGTTTGTTTAACAAATAGTACTTATTTCCTATAGGTACCAAGTATTTCCATTTGGAGCTAGAGATACAAAATCTATTTTCTTAAAGTGTACACAGACCAGTAGGGTTGACAGAGAAGTGAACAGAACAGATATCTATAGAAGGAAATGATAAAGGTAAGGAAAGCCTCTGTGGGGGGCCACAGGAGGACCTAGCTCGGCCTATAGGTGAGGGTGAAGGGAGGGGTGGTTTTCCAAGAATAGGAGCTCTGAGGCTTCCCATACTGTAGTCCTCTGGCTCAGCTGACTACAGAATTCAGTATAGGATGATGATATGGATAAATATTGAGGTACAGGATCTCCCCTTGCTTTTAATTTATTTTTCACACTTGTTTTCTATTATAGTAAATATGTTTTTGATGGGGAAGCACAGGTGTGCTAGATCAACACCAGCCTGAGGACCAGAACGAAGGGGTTACATCTTCCCCTGCCTTGTGACCTGGCTATTTGGCTACATGCTGAGCCTTGCGATTGCTTTCTTTTTCCTCTTGTATATTTGGTATCATATCTAAATTTCAAGAAGCCTTGCTGTGTGTCTTACAGTTGTGTGTGAAGGGTTTATAGCAGGTGCAGATACTACCTTGTCTAATAAAAAGAGACAGCACATTTAAGGAGGAAGTTTAGAAAAAGTTATTTGTTAAAGATGTTTGTCATTTTGGAGGAGCAGCCCGGCTTTGAAACACTCCTCCTGAATGTGGGGAATTTATCAACATATGACACATGGCTTAGTCTCTCCCATTTTGAGAAGGTGAAAAATAAATTTGTCAACCGGAGGCAGTCAGCGGGGTTGTGCAGTCAGAGCAGTCCCTGGAGGATGTCGCCCATGGAACCAGTGATGTGAAGAACTGGTGGCCACGGGGAATTCTGCTCAGCTCTGGAAATTTGCAGTGTGCAGAGGCAGGAGGGGGCAGTGTCTTGGAGTCAGCGGTGTGAGAGACCCTGTTTGGTCTCAGACCTTGGACTGAGGTTGCAGGATAGTTCTCTGGGTGGCCTTGTTTCTCTGGGTGGCTGACCCAGTTTCTCCCTCCATTCTTGCTTTGTAATAAGTCTCAAGAAAAATTGTAGATTTTGCTAGGAATGCGACAGCCTGAGATAAGAAGGGACTGGCTGAAACAGCGAGGGCTTGGTTCCAGTTCCTTCTAGAGAATGGGATGTACTCTAGTGTATTGGCCTAGCGGTCATATTTCCTGAGGGCAGGCTGCTTTCCAGGGGTCCCTGTGCTGCAGCACAAGTGGGACACATGCAAATGAGTCTCATCCACCCCAAGCAGCTTTCCTGAACCTTGGAGCATCAGCTAATCATAAATCCTAGACTTTTGTTCTCACTTGCAATCTACCTGAAAGTCATAAAGCCACTTCATGTCTTATCACATGTTGTGTGTGAGTGTTCTGCTTCACTGAACTTGGGTAAGTAGTCAAAGTGAAGCCCAAGGCACGGTGGGCTGAGTGGGAAGCAGTGAACAGTGAGCCTGCTTCGCAGTGGTCTGGTTGCTTGGTCCCTGGTCCTGTCTGTTCTCCCAGCTTGGATCTCTAGCCCTCCAGGTAACTCTAGGATCTGTATCCTTTCAGGGATTTTATTTCCTTTAAATGAAGTAGTTACTTGAAAGTAAGGAATGCCGACTGAAATACCCCATTATTGAAGTATTATTATCATTTTTATTTTATCATTTTATTTTTATTTTTCAAGACAGAATCTCGCTCGTTACCCTGTATAGAGTGCCATGGTATCATCAGCTCACAGCAACCTCAACCTTGGGCTCAAGAGAGTAGGTGGGACTACAGGCACCCACCCATATGTCAGGCTAATTTTCCTATTACTTTTAGTAGAGATCGGACCTCACTCTTGCTTAGTCTGATCTTGAACTCCTGGGCCCTGAGCCATCCACCCACCTCGGCATCCCCGAGTGCTTGGATGGCAGGTGTGAGCTACCATGCACAGCCGTTATTATAGCTTTAAAAGAGAAGTCAAGGTAGAGACTTCTCAAAGCGGTCTGGCTAATCATATTACTGGAGATTTTGTCATTGGTAAAAGAATCCAGTGTAGTTAGTTTTAGCAGAACAGGAAGTTAATTGACTCACAGAATCATTGGGAGGGTTGAAGAAACAGATCAGCGTTAAGTTTCATGAAAACTCTCCCAAGTCTCATTCCTTGCTTACTGTTTATTGTCCATCTCCTCTACTAGAATGCAAACCCCATGAAGGCAGTGACTCTGTTCTATTCCTTTAAATGCTTGAGGCACCCAGAACAGTGTCCAGCACATGTAAGTAGTACTCAACAATACATAATAATAATATACCACAGGGACAACTTTTGAATGTGAAAAACCAGAAAGAAAGCTATTTGATCTATCTCCAAAGAAACCATAAGTTATGGGTGATTTTTCTAAGTTGGGAAATATTTGGCTGTATGTCACAGAACTTGTAGGAATATAGCCAATTGGACCCTACAGCCCACTAAAGGGAGCTATTTTTTCCTAAGAGGATGAATCAATACATCAATATTTAATGTGCATTATTTAGGCCATCTCCCATGCAGAGGGTGACATGAATAATGTATACTTCTGGTCGGTATTGCTTGAGAGTTTTGATTAGGGGTTTCATAAATAGCTTAAACTCTTGAATTATGGACCTTGAGATAAGGCTAAACTGACTTAAACATTTGGATTAATTTGGACCGGGTAATAATACCTAAAACTTATCAATGATGATGAATTTTTTATAGATCCTGGGAAGAGCTGGAGAAGGTTAGACATGTAGGGAAACCAGGGGAGAAAGGTTGTGACAATCTGGGCCTCACATGCCTTCCCCATTTAATAGGCTTGACCTCTGAATTACTGTGTTAATTTTGATCTTTAAATTTTGATAGATAAAATAAACTTTTTGTTAGTATGCTCTAGTATCTACTGTGATTCTGGTTATCAATATTTTTGCAAGATAGCCTACGCTTTTTGTTTTAGGAAAGTGATTAGGTCTGTGGGAGCAGGAGAACCAGGACTACATATAGCATGTTGTGCGTGCTATATAAACTTCACAGCCATTTTGGGAAAATTGACAAAATGAGGGCAGGATTTCACAGGTGCTATAAAGCATCAGCAAGTCCTTTTTTCCTCCCTCCCTCCCTCCCTCCCTCCCTCCCTTCCTTCCATCCCCCCTCTCTCCTTTTTTTCTCACTTTCCTCTTCATTCCTTCTTTCATATAATTTTTAGTTCTATTCTTTTCTATATTAAAAACCCATAGCAGCATATCTCAAAACCCAATTAAATTCATTCATGAAAAATTCTATTAAAAGAACATTTTAAAATCTACTCTGATTCAATTTGAGCCATGGGACTTGGAATAAGTCCCTGGCACTTCTGTTTATAATCACTACATTTTTTATTGATAGACTTTACAACAATAATCTTTTATTTAGGTAACTACATTTATACCCCAATAAATCCCACTCCGTTCCTCCCCATGTCCAAATAAAAAGAAAAACAAAATGCTTCAAAGCTCTCATTATTTTGACAAAAGGATATTGCCGAAACAAGAACTCAACCTGAATAGAGAAATGAACTATATGATTAATCCCACCCAACTTAGTAATTGTCTATTTGTAACATAGCTTTCGTTTTAAAATGGATCATTTTTACCTGTCAGTAATGCGGGCTCAGAAAGAGATGAATTATCTTGCGTAGACAAAATATTTTGCTATGGCTGGAGAGCTGGGTGGGACCTGCTGGCCACCTGAGATGATAGATCAATCAGCTCCCAGGACTTCTGCTCAAGCTGGGGGGCCTCCTCCTCCCAGAGTCTCACCCATTTCTCTGTCCTAACAAGACAAAAACTGCATGCAAACTCGCGAAAGCCTTGATAAATGGAGTTACAATGGTTATGAAAGTACTCATTCAATGTGTCCAACAGAGTTGTTGGATGGTTCCCTTCATCATGTCACTCTCACAACCATTTCACCACTTGTTCTGTTAATTCATGATTTTCCCTTTTCATACAGGGTCCAGGAAGCAGGGAGGCCAGGGCACGTGCTGCCACGAAGTCACATGCTTGTCCCGGTGGCTCTTGCACTGTCCGCGGTCCTGTGTGTCCTTCAGCTCCTCCACTGTTGTGTTCCATCCTGCTGGCAGCTCCAGCAGACCCAGCTCCTCTCAGGATCATTCTTAGGCTGCTCTGGTCTGCACTGAAAGCATTTAATTCCTCCGGGAAGCTGCCTCAGGCCTTTTGTCCTGGACACCCCATGCGGGTCTACTCACCTGCTCCAGCCCCATGCGGGGGTGTAATAGGAGGCACTGGTCACATCTCTGCTTTTGTCTTGCCGAGGTAATCAGGAACGCTCTTGAGTCATCTCCCACCCAGAGTCCACCCAGGAGAGATGGAGTAGGGCTTAGGACCTCTTCCCAGGGACACTCAGTGTCTAATTATCTTATCTGCTTCCCAGCTCTCCTCTTCTTCCCTTATCCTGCCTCTTTTCTCTCTTTGGAGCAAGGAAAAACTGGCTTTTTTCTTGGTCAAGTACCCTTCACATCAACCAGGACTAGAGTTTTAAAACATTTGATTCTTTTATTCTGTGATTTCCTGAGGCAATGACTACCACGTGGTCTATTTGTGATAGGAAAGGGGGAAAGGAGTTTGAAACAGCCTGTCTCTTAGAGTACCTAAAGGTTACCCTGCTCTGCTGGGATTGCTTAAGGCCCATGAAATCTACACACTACTTTTATAGATCCAGTCCTGTTTTCAACATTTTCCTTCACATGTCTTTCTGCTTATGAGTTCTGAATTCCTGAAGGTCTGAAGTTCTGTCTGTAGTTCTGGTATGAGACACTTCGGTCACTAAGCGTAAAGACTCATGATTTTGATTTCCTTTCTAAATAACCCAATACATTCCTCAAGCCCAGCAACTATTTCTGGAGAATGGATTTCTGTAACATTACAGTGGAGAGAAATCATCGTTTATGCACTTCTCCCAGGTAGCTTAAAACACTGACCAGCACAGTCCTATTGACAGAAGTGTCTTGTTAGACTCGGGGTACAGAAAAGAAAACCTGAAAGTGATTGTCTTAGTCTGTTTGGGCTGCTTTAACAAAAAACCTTAGACTGGTTAACTTGTAAACAATGGAAATTTAATTTCTCATAGTTTTGGAGGCTGGGAAGTCCAAGATCAAGGTGCCAGCAGGTTCAGGGTCTAGGGAAGGCTCTCTCTCTGTTTCTTAGATGGCTCCTTGTGCCACATCCTCTTGTGGTAGGAAGGGGGGAAGGGTGAGGCAGCTCCTTTGAACTTGTTTTATCAAGCCTGCAATCCCATATATGAGCACGGAGCTCTCATGATTTAAGCACTTTCTAAAAGGTCTCGCCTCTTAATACTATCACATTGGGGATTAAGTTGCGACCCATAAATCTTAGGGGGACACCAGCATCCACCACAGCAGCAGTTCCCTCATGAGTGAGAGGAGCTGGACCGCCACACCTGCAGAGGGAAGGGACTGGGGAGGTTTGGTAAGTGACAGGGAGACCACAGGTGGGGATGGAGATTTATTTATGCTCAGTTTTAGACTGCCCAGTAAATGTCGTGCACTATTTCTACTTGGCTCTGAATTTTCTTCTGCTGTCATCATGGCTCCTAGCATTTGCCTGTTTAAGGATGCAGTGACATGTAACCATGGAGTGGAAACACTCTTTACCTAGACGCCCTCCACTATAAGCAATTCATGATTTAGTACCTAAGCGGGTGTTCAGGTCTATTAAAGAACGTGTTATCCCATGGCACTTGTTTAAGAAGGTAAGGCAGACTTTATTCAAGGGGGCCCATGAGGTAGGTGTAGGGACCACCACAATGGAGTCCTGAAGTGCGGGAGGACAGGGATTGGGTTCAACCCTCAGGACACAAGGGATTTATAACCAAGGGGCAGAGCTGGGGTCAGTGGATGGAGAATTACTGAAAGGAAACATCCAGGATAAGGGGGTGTCTGGCTAAACTAACTTATATTCTTGCTGAAAGCAGGCCAGAGTGACAAGGTGTAGAGGGTGGTCAGACACTAAGGGTGGAGGACTTCCCTAAATAGACTCAGCAGGATTCTGGCTCAAACAGGATTCTACAAAGATGGAGAGGGAAGTCCCAGGATGGGTCTCCTCAGAAAGAACTCAGAATCCTCATTCAACTCTGTTCAAAGACAGTCTTTCTCAGACATAGGCTCTGCAGATAACAAAACAAAGGAAATAAACTAAGGCACAGGTGACATTGTGACATTTACTCAGGTTTTCTTCAGCCTCCGAATGAAGGGACAGGGTCATATTCAGTGGTCTGAATTTTCTTTCTGAAGGCCCCTTGACTGTTTTGGGGTTCAGCCCCTCCTAACAGAGAATAGCTCATAGTCTAGTCATATAACTAGACTGTGTTTTTTTAGGGACAGTTGTGCAGAAGTGAGATTGGAGGACAAAAGGGTGTGATCTAATGGTAGTGAACAGGGGAGAGGGCCGAGGAGGTGGATACTTAGCAAGGCCTGTTTGATTGGATTCTTCTTAGCTTCTGAGTGTGGCAGGACTCCTCTGGAGTGGAGGTCTTATGGTTTCCTTTCAGGCGAGGAGGTCAGAGAATTCTTCTATGGCCTTGTTTTAGGGGAGAAGGGCAGGAGAAGGTCAGAGTGGCTTTCCTGCTTCTAGAACGTTCTCAGTTTCCTTTAGGTTAAAATGCTGAGTATGCTGTGGTGTGTCCCCTGCATTCCATCAGTCAGAAACTGAGGACTCACACCCCTGTCTGGAGGGGGAAGTGAGATCACAGGCACAGTCACAGAACGACCCAGTCGCTCTCCAGTTTTGAGGTTTCTAAGGGATGTCACTCTTGTTCAGCACACCCAGCTACCAGGAAACGGCCTCCCCTGCCCCTCATGACTGCGGGGTACTTCTGGTTGCTTATGATGCTGAAACGCAGCAGCAGCAGCAGGACTTCCAGGTGCCCAGAGAGCCAGCTCCTGGTGCTGCTGTCCCCACCACCCTGCGGGAGCACCGTGGGGACGCTGCTTGTTCTGCTCCAGACCACTGAATAAGACAGATACCAAAATAAAGCAAGTCACGGGATATTTTTGGTTTCCCAGTGCATATAAGAGATGTGTTTACATGGTACCATAGTCCATTAGTGTGAAATAGCATTATGAAAATCAATGTACTTACCTCAATGTAAAAACACTGCATTGCTAAAACATGCGAACAATCACCTGAGTCTTCAGTGACTCATACGCTTTTTTGTGGTAGAGGGTCTTGTGTCACTGTGGGTGGCTGCTGGCTGATCAGGGTGGTTGTTGTTGAAGATTAGGTTGGCTGAGGCAATTTCTTAAAATTCTTATTTTCACAATAAATTCTTCATTTTAACAATGAAGTTCACCACATTGATTGACTCTCATCAAAGATTTCTCTGTAGCATGTGATGCTGTTGATAGCTTTTGACCCTCCATAGAACTTCTTTCCAATTTAGAGTCAGTCCTCTAAACCCTGCCATGACCTTATCAGTGAAGTCGATATAAAATTCTAAGTCTTTTGCCGGCAGCATCTCCACCCAGAGTAGTTTCCATCTCAAGAAATGACTTTCTTTGCTCATCCTTAAAAACAGCATCCTGTCCATTCAAATTTGATTATGAGAATGCAGCAATTCAGTCACATCTTCAGGCTGCACTTGGAATTGTAGTTGCCTTCTTGTTTCATCACATCTGCAGTTACTTTCTCTGTGAAAGTCTTAAACTCTTCAAAGTCTTCCATAAGCTTTGGAATCAACTTCTAAACTCCCATCAATGTTGATATTTTGAGCTCCCCTCCCATGAACCACAAAATTTTCTTATTGGCGTCTAGAATGGTGAATATTTTCCAGAAGGTTTTCTAAATTACTTTGCCAGATGCATGGAGGATCACTACTTGACAGATCACTCTTGTCAAGAACACACACAGAGTTGATTTGTCATAATCCCTTTTTTTTGTTGTTGAGACAGAGTCTTACTATGTCACCCTCGGTAGAGTGCCGTGGCATCACAGCTCACAGCAACCTCAAACTCTTGGGTTTAAGTGATTCTCTTGCCTCAGCCTCCCAAGTAGCTGGGACTACAGGCACCCTCCACAATGCCTAGCTATTTTTTTGTTGCAATTATTTAGCTGGCCTGGGCCAGGTTCGAACTCACCACCCTGGGTGTATGTGGCTGGCACTGTAACCACTGTGCTATGGGCGCTGAGCCATTTGGCATAATTCTTGAAGGCTCTAGACTTTCAGAATGGTGGAAGAGCATCACCTTCAACCGAAAGTCACTAGTTGCATTAGCCCCTTACAAGTAACTCGTGTCTTTTGAAGCTATTGTCTTCTCTCTAGGCTATTTTATCTTCACTGAAAGTCTATCATTTAGTAATTTTCTAAATTACTTTGCCCAGATCCATGGAGGAATCACTCTCTATGGCAGCTACAGCCACCTTCCTCAATGATCTTAACTAGATCTTCTGGATAACTTTCTGTAGCTTCAACATTGGCTCTTGCTGCTTCATCTTACACTTTTATATTAGGGAGGGGGCTTCTTTCCTTAAACCTCAAGGACCATCCTCTACCAGCTTCCACCTTTTCTTCTTCAGCTTCCTCATTTCTCTCACACTTCACAGACTCAAAGAGAGTTGGGCTTTTGGCTTAAAGGAATGTTGTGGCTGGTTTGATCTTCTGTGCAGACCACTGAAACTTTCTCCCTGTCAGCAATAAGTCTGCTTCACTTTCTTATCATTCGTGTGATCACTGGAGTAGCACTTTTAATTTCCTCCAGGAATTTTTCCTTTGCATTCACAACTTGGCTAACTGGTGCGAAAGGTCCAGCTTTCAGCCCAGCACAGCTTTCAATATGCCTTTCTCACTAAGCTTAACAATTTCTAGCTTTTGATTTAAAGTGAGAAACTTGTGCTTCTTTCACTGAGTCTTACAGGCTATTGAAGGTTTATTAGTTGGCATAATTTCAATATTGTCGTGTCTCAGGCAATAAGAAGGCCGGAGTAGAGTGAGAGAGATGGAGGAAATGCTGGCCGATGGAGCAGTCAGAACACAAATATATTAAGTTTGTGTCTTGTAGGGTTGTGGTGTGTGGTGTCCCAAAGCAATTACATAGTAACACCAAAGATCACTGATGACAGACCACTGTAACAAAATAATAATAATAAAAAGTTTGAAATATTGTGAGAATTTATGATCATGATTCAGAGACACGAAGTGATTACATGCTGTTGGGAAAATGGTGCAATAGACTCGCTCCATCATAGTTGCCTCAAACCTTCAATTTGTAAAAAGTGCAATTATCTGTGAAGCACAATAACGTGAACACAATAAAATGACGTAGGCCTGTACCTGTTGCTTTGACGCACACTTATTCCCTGCCCCAGGAATTCTGGCTGGAATCTTTAAGAGTTCAGGTCACCAACCCCTTTTCCTCTCCGATACTGTGCATTGAACTTGTTCTTGGATTAAACGTGTGCAGCTCACGGTTGAGATTCATTTATTTCCCAGGAGGTTCCACCCATCCACTCAATCTCTAAATGTTTCTTATGACTCAGTAGTAAAAAGAAAATAAATAAATGACCAAACCGTTAAATTCAAGCAGGAAACTTTCAGTATTTAAACACTTGTAGGCTTGAAATCTTGTGACCATATTTTAAAAAATTCTATGACTATCCTGCTTATTAATCCTTAAGTCATTAAGTAAATTAAAGATACTCTCCAGGGTGGCACCTGTGGCTCA
>CAUYON010059372.1:0-24053 GCA_963573935.1 Arctocebus calabarensis | reverse complement strand
CTTAAGTGGTTCTCTTGTCTCAGCTTCCCAAGTAGCTGGGACTATAGGCGTGCACCACAATGCCTAGCTATTTTTTGGTTGCAGTTGTCACTGTTGTTTTGGTGGCCCAGGCTGGGTTCAAACCCACCAGCCTCGGTGTATGTGGCTGGTGCCACTGAGCTATGGGTGCCACCAATAATAGTAATTGGTTTTTTTTGTTGTTGTTGTTGTTTTTGAGACAGAGCCTCAAGCTGTCACCCTGGATAGGGTGCCGTGGCATCACAGCTCACAGCAACCTCCAATTCCTAGGCTCAAGCGAGTCTCTTGCCTCTGCCTCCCAAGTAGCTGGGACTACAGTCGCCCACCACAACACCCGGCCATTTTTTTTTTGGTTGCAGCCATCATTGTTTGGCGGGCCCGGGCTGGATTCGAACCCGCCAGCTCAGGTGTACGTGGCTGGCGCCTTAGCCCGTTGAGCCACAGGCACCGAGCCTATAATAGCAATTGTTAACATGATAGCAAGCACTTTTATCCAGCACTGACATGAGCCAAATACTATTCAAGGTACTTTGCATTCATTAACGTATTTAATTTTCACAACCAGCCTGTGTGTAATATGCTACATATTTTTTTCCAGATAAGGAAAACTTAATATCTTGCTTCAAGCCTGATCTTACTAGGACCTTTGCTGAGTATACTCCCTGAGAAAATAAGGTGACATACATAAAATATGTTGAAAAGTACTTGTTCAAATAATAATTGCTCAATAAACATAAGTTATCATTACTGTCTTCATTGCTGTTGGTTATGGAAGAGGTGGAAGCAGCAGACCCCACACCCTACAGGGTCCTCTCCATGGAGGCTCCAGTTCAGCATCCCCTACTCACCATGCCAGTAGTTACAGATGGAGAATTCCTGGCCCCAAGGGCTATAGCAGATCCGATAGAGGTTGGATCGCATGGAAGTGGGGAACAGCCACTTCAAATAGTCTGTGTCTGGCAAAAGAACAGCAATGCCAGGTGACCATAAACTTCTTGCCCCCCAAACTCAGGACCTTCTATGGAGCCCAGTACCCACTTACCTCCATACTGTCCCATCTGTGGAGAGGAGAGGGAGATGAAAGAATCCACATTGTGGTTATCCATGACAGAGAGCAGTGCTCGGCACACCAGGCCTCCTGCAGGCAGAATGCCACACATTGGACAGGGACTTAAGGAAAGGCAGGCCAACAGTACCTGCCCCACTGTGCACCCCTAACACACTGTACATAAAAGAGACTGAAGTTCAGAGAAGACAAGCACATACTGTACCAACAGGTTGGAGATCTTGTGACAGAGCCAGAATTGGATTCCGGGCCTCCTGACTCTACCTCTAGGATGCTTTTACCTGCCCCATTAGCCTTTATGCCCAAGTGCCATGGGTAACGGGAAAAGAAGGGGCAGCAGAGCAAGCAGCCTCCCTCCCATTCAAGACACAGAGATAAGACCCACAGGCTGAGGGAAGTCAGAAAACAAGGGCTCAAGTACCTGACCTCTGGCTAGAGCAATGTGGCAAAGATAAAGGGACACTTCAAAGTGTCCCTTAGATATGGATCAAGCCTTAGGGCTTAGGAGTTGAGGACAAGGGGGTTGCCTACCCTGGGAGTAGCAGATGAGATGCACTCCTTGAGGGGCCTTTGCCATGATGGGGACCACAGCCTCTCGAAACCCTTGCACCTGTTCCCACAGGGGTCGCAAGCTCTCTCTCCCATCGAAGAGATCGAGCACTGTCACCATAGTCCCGGGATGTGTCTGTGAGAAGGGGTCAATGCAGCTACCAAGCATGGGCTTAAGAACCACACACACACCACCCACTGGTCCGTGACCACATAATAAGAACCAGGGATCTCATTATGCCCCAACTCTCCCCACACCAGCACCATTTCCCTAAGGACCAGAGTGTGGCTTGCAAGTCCCCACTTTCCTTCCCCAGCCACCACAGACGCCTCTGATGGCCTCTACCCAGGTGTCCTTTGGCAGACCTCATTAATGTATTCCAGCAGGTGGCGGAAGTTGTACGAGCTGTCGAAAAGCCCGTGCACCACGATGACCGGCTTGTAAGACGTGAGGTGAGGCGAGGGGGCTGCGGGCAGCAGCAGCGGCAGGAAGGGCAATAGCAGCAGGACACACGCCGAGAGGAGCCGCTGCCCCCAGAGCCCCAGCATGCTCCCGCCTGAGAAGGGGCAATAAGGGCCCATGAGGGAGATGACAACACCTTCTCCCCTCGGAACAGACACCGCAGCGAAGCCTCTCCTCCCCGCTCCCATACTAGGTCTGTGTCACAAAATAGCCTACTTACTCCAGTGGATTCCCCACAAACACACCTCCCTACCACTTTGATGCGCCAACTCGCACCCTAAGTCCCGCCCCCAACTCAGCACTCCGGGGGGTTGTCCCCAGGTCCAGAATCTTCCTAATGTATCATCACAGCCATACACAACCCAAGGTTCCACAAGACCCCTGAGCAGCGGCCTAGGCCCCCTGGAAAGTGCAAACTCCCACCTGGCCTGGTTCGCTCCGCCTACTGTTTACTTCTCCCAAGTCTGGAACCCACGGGGGAGGGGAAGGGCTTGTAGGTAAAGAGCAAGCAGGGGAATGACGGATGGGAGGGGGCAGGGCGGGCAGCTCCGGGTCGCGCAAAGCCGTCACGTCCGGGGCTTTCCCTGGCAACTGTGCGAGCGTCCCCAGCAACACAAGCGGGAGACCGGAGGGGCAATGGAACATTCCATTGTGTTTTAGGAGCTGGGGAGGAAATAGGCGGAGCGATCCATTGTAGGCGGATGGGGAGAAGATGAAGCGGCAAACGTGTGCCAGTACTAGAAAGAAGGCCTCTCCGGACCCTGCTGCACCCAGCGACCCAAAGGTTTAATTTGCCCTTTATTCGACCCACTTTCCAATCCAGACGTCTGGCTCTGCGGCTGAACTGGAAGTTTTCTCTCCCAAAGGGGAGATGTGGGATGGAATAGGAAAAGGTAGTTCTTACTCTGGGTGAATGGCAGGACGATCTGAAAGGCTGAAGCCAGCCAGAGCGTATGCTTCCACCCCTGCCCGCCCCAGGACAGCGTCTTACAACTCTTCATTCTGAAGTGCGTGTTAGCGTCCTTGTCTCCAGAGACGCGGAGAGTCCTCGAAGCCTCTTGAGCTAAGTGCAGCTTGGCCCAGTTTCTCCTGCCCTGCTCTAGTCCCCTCCCTATAAACGACCCATCCAAGAGGCGGAGTGCCCATGGGGCTCCGCTGACTCAAGCCCTAGTGCCTAGTGATTTGGACTAGTCTTTCTTCCTGAGTGACCCCCATGGTACAACCTTCGGAGCTCTCTCTGGGCGACTTTCGACCCAAACACTTCCGAGTCCAGGAGCTCGCACCTTTCCGCCTATCTGGGACCCCTACCGGGTACTCTTGTGCCCCAGATGGGGCTTTCATTTGTTAAGACTTTTACATTTAAAGATGTTTCTCTTGAGAAAAAGATTTGTCTGCATGTCTGAACCCCTCTCGCAGTTCATGAGGTCTTTGCTTGGTCTAAACTTATCTCTCCAGATCTAATCAATTTGCACTTGGTTTTGTGTAAAGTGAGGATGAGGTTGGGGTGAGAGGTTTAGGGGTTTCTTAAAAGCCTAAGAAACCACAAGGACCGGTATGAGGACGGGATCTCAATCTGTAGAGCCTGGAACTGGTTCTGGCGGTATACCACTCTCTCTGTATTCTCCGCTTGGACAGGAGGGACACAGACCGGAGAGCGAGTGCTGCTCCCAGTATGTATGTGTGTAGAGGGTGGGGGGGCAGGTTCTAAAGATGGGGGATGAGGGGAGATGATGATTCCCTAGCTGTGTTTTTGCAAAAACAAAAAAAAATCCAACTTGTGTAAATCTTGGTAGACAGCCTATCCTCACCCACGCGCTCCCAAGATGTAATAAGCAAATAAAAAGACTGCAATAACGCTGTGCCTGAAGTTGACTCAGAAGGTGGAGGTGCCTCTTGGTGAGAGTGGTGGGTGGGAGTAGGAGGATTTAGGGAATGTATCTGAACACAGATGGAGCCAGGAACTCTGAGCAGCCCACCCAGAAAGGGAAGAATGGGAGAATAAGTACACATTCCCAAACCCAGCTGCCAGAAATGAGCAGTTGTCATCCCCACCTTCACCCCTCCCCCTTCAGCTCTTTAATCCTGAATGAAGAAGTATCCATGCACCAACCACCACCACCACCCCCAGCAGACCCAGGCTATTCCCCAATTCTAGACCTGAGCTTCGCACTGTACTGCCAGTGTCGCAGGTCTACCATACCCTGGGAAATTTTTAGGCCATCTCAGTTCTTCCCTCTGCCTAATTCTCTCTCACAGACAGTTATTCATCTCTTTTATTTTGTTTTATTATTATTATTTGAGACAGAGTCTCACTTGTCACGCTCAGTAGAAGCGGTGGTGTCATAGCTCACAGCAACCTCGAACTTTTGGGCTCAAGCGATCCTCTTGCCTCAGCTTCCTGCGTAGCTGGGACTATGGGCACCTGCCACACCCCCAGGCTATTCTTTAGAGATGGGGGTTCTCTTTCTTGGATCCACCTGCCTTGGCCTCCCAAAGTGCCAGGATTATAGGCATGAGCTATACTCAACTCTTTTAAAGGAGAGGACACAGACCTGGCGTGGTGGCTAACACCTGTAATCCTAGCACTCTGGGAGGCCGAGGCAGGTGGATTACTTGAGCTCAGGAGTTCAAGACCAGCCTGACCAAGAGCTAGACCTCATCTCTAAAATTAGCCAGTGTTGTGGTGGGAGACTGTAGTCCCAGCTACTCAGGAGGCAAGAGAATTGCTTGAGCCCAAGAGTTTGAGGTTGCTGTGAGCTATGATGCCACAGGCACTCTACTGAGGGTAACAAAGTAAAACTCTGTATAAATAAATAAATGGACACTAGGGCGAAGAATTTGGGAGAAGATATCAGCGTCTTACAAGAAACTCTGAAGAAAGCTAAAGTGGGGAAGACCTCACAGAGCCAACGAGTCCTAGCTATTCAGGAAGGAATTGTAGTATTGAATCCACTAAGACCTGCTCACTTCCTCCCACAATATAATCGCTACAGAAAGTCTTGAAGGGAGAGACTCTAGAGAATTCTCTCTCCCCCCTTCCTTCCCTTAGTCCCACTTGCTTGCCTGGTCTTTCCTCCCAGTTTCCATGACAACTCCAAGGGAGCCTAAACTGGGAGCTTGAATGCCAGGGCGAGAGGAGGAGAGAGGTGGTCCCAGAGCGGGGAGACACTGAGAGGGGCAGAACATCAGAAACGCTCCCCCTCCCTCGCCTCGGTCCCTTTAAGCTCCCCCCCTCCCCGCTCTCTCTCCGCCCCCCTCGGCTGCCTTCATCTTTCCATCTCTGCGCTGCTGCTGGCTGCGCCATCCAGCACCCAGACTTCAGCACCCGCGGAACCCCCGACTCCAGCTACAGGGACCCTGCCCCAGTGAGACCGCAGGCATGTCATCCGAAAAGTCAGGTAAAAAAGCAATAACAAAACCTCCTGCCCATTCCACCATCTGCCGACTCTCCCCAGCCCCCTTCCTCACCCCTCCCTAGCGGTGGTTCTGTTTCGTTCCCCTTCTCTCCAGCTCTCAATACCCCCACCCCCTTCTCTTCCTTTCCCTCTTCCAATCTCAGCTTATGCCCCTTGCCAACAACATGGGCAGGAGGGCAGGCTGAGAGGGTGAAGGAGGTACAGAGTGGCTTACCATCAGCAAGGTACTGCGAGGGGAGCATCATTGAGAGTGACAGATGGACAATCATAGGCTGGCATGGAGACATTCAGTCAGGAAATATGGAGACGTAATTAGATGGGGGTTGTCAGAGGAGTAAAATCCAGAGGAGTCTTTTTTATCGGCTCTAAAAGAGATCCTGAGAGTCTAGGGCACTCTCCCCCCTGAAGACTGGAACATGTTATCCCACATGTATTTATACAACTGTTGAATTGAGTACATATTATTAACACGGGACTGCATGTCTACACAGGCGCACAAACAAGTTTAGGTCCAATAGGCCATCCCAAACGCAGCTATAGCACAGGACAGAAGATTGAGTCTGAGAGTGAGAGCTGTGTGCATATTGATGAAAAAGGAAGAGGAGCAAAGGAGAGTAGCGACCTCAAAACTAGATAGAAAGGAAGAAGGTGCAGATGGCCTAGATACAACCCCTCTCTTCCCCCCCCCAAAGGGAGAAGGCTTCTCATGCATATCTCTCTCTCTCTCTCTCTCTCTCTCTCTCTCTCTCTCTCTCTCTCTCTTTCTCTCTCCCCCATCATCTTTCTCCATCCCTGACCGGCTGTGTCACTTCTTACCCCTCCTCAATCTCGTCTCTATCTGTTAATTCTTCCTTTACCCTCTCCTCCGCTCACCGCCCCCAGGACTGCCAGACTCAGTCCCTCACACTTCTCCACCGCCCTACAATGCCCCTCAGCCCCCCGCCGAACCCCCAGCCCCACCCCCATCAGCAGCCCCTTCCTCTCACCATCACCACCACCACCACTACCACCAGTCTGGCACCGCCACCCTCCCACGCCTAGGGGCAGGCGGCCTGGCCTCTTCAGCAGCCACGGCTCAGCGTGGTCCCTCGTCCTCCGCCACGCTGCCGAGGCCCCCCCACCACGCCCCGCCCGGCCCTGCGGCTGGGGCTCCTGCACCCGGCTGCGCTACCTTGCCCCGCATGCCGCCCGACCCTTACCTGCAGGAGACTCGCTTCGAAGGCCCACTTCCCCCGCCGCCACCTGCCGCCGCCCCGCCCCCACCAGCACCGGCCCAGACTGCTCAGACCCCCGGCTTCGTGGTGCCCACGCACGCGGGGGCAGTGGGCACGCTGCCACTGGGGGGCTATGTAGCGCCCGGATACCCTCTGCAGCTGCAGCCCTGCACTGCTTATGTGCCAGTCTACCCAGTCGGCACGGTGAGTGCAGGACAGATGGGCGTGGGAAGAGGGGGGCACAGTGGAACAAGACTTGAAATTGATTGGGGACACAGTGCAGACTGTTGGGATAGAGAACGAGGGCCAGAGAACAGGTGGTGTTCCTAGGACAAGCCCTGGAGAGAAGAGATCCCGAGAGGAGAGTGACAAAGGAAAGACTTGAGAATTGGTGTGGGAGGAGGGCTACTGGGATCAGAGGTCAGGACTTGGGAGGGGGAATAGCCTAGAGGCCCAGAGGAGAGCTGATAAAAGGAAACCTCCTGGAAGGAGGGGAAGAAATGGAAGCTGAGAACCAAGGGGGATGATGGAGAAGCCTGGGACTGAGTGAATAAGGGAGTCTGGACGGAAGAAACAAGGTCTGAAGTGAGGCCAGGACAGTCCCGGTATGACTATACCTTAGGGGAAAGAGTGTGAAGACCCCCAAGAGTATGGGTATTAATGATGCAGTGAAGGGAGGAGAGGGTCCTAGGCAGAATTAATGGGTGTCTGGGAAAGTAGAGGATGAGCATTTCTTTGAGAAGCAACGGGTAAAAATAGTGTCTTTAAAACCACTTTGCCAGCTTTCCAGTGCTTATAGGCTGGGAGAGGGTGAGAGTGACGACCCTTTCCCCCACCCCAACTTTCCTTCCATAGCCCTATGCAGGCGGGACTCCAGCGGGGACAGGAGTGACCTCGACACTCCCTCCACCACCACCGGGCCCAGGGCTGGCTCTACTGGAGCCGAGGCGCCCGCCGCACGACTACATGCCAATTGCAGTGCTGACCACCATCTGCTGCTTCTGGCCTACGGGCATCATCGCCATCTTCAAGGCAGTGCAGGTGGTGGGAGGCTTATTTGGTTTTTCTTAATTCCAGGGAGTGCTGGCTGTTCTGAGGATTGTTTTAGAGGGAGGCTGAAGCATTTGAGAGAGGCAGCAACTCATGGACTTCCTTCCCTCATCCCTCTCCCATAGGTGCGCACGGCCTTGGCCCGGGGAGACATGGTGTCGGCCGAGATCGCTTCACGCGAGGCCCGGAACTTCTCTTTCATCTCACTGGCTGTGGGCATCGCTGCCATGGTGCTCTGTACCATCCTCACAGTAGTCATCATCATCGCAGCTCAGCACCACGAGAACTACTGGGATCCCTAAAAATGCCCCCAGTCCGGCCCCATCCTGCGCCCCTCGACTTCCCAGGCGCGTTCTGCAGTCATGCCGCGGACCCGGTGGGTGCCCTGAACAACTGCCTCTTGGGCACTTCGATACATCTTAAACTCCGCTTCCAGGGAATCTCTCGCCTTTCGAGCAAGCTCCGGAATTCAGTTCCTCAGGAACCCCTCCAAAGCCCACATCCCAGGGACGCCACTTTCTGGAGTCCAGAACAAAAACTGGGCTGTCAGTTGCTCCAGGTCCCCACCCCTTCAAAGTACAGCGCCACAGGCAGAGCACCCTTGGTCGAGTCCCCAAAGACCCGCCTCCTCTATAGGCTCCGCCCCAGCTCTGACAAAACCCCGCCTCCAGGTCGGCAGGCTCCGCCTTCTTCTCCGCGGGGTGATTCCGTCCAGTGATTGGGTTTATGGCCTCAGGTCTAGCCCACTGACAGATTCTTCTCTTTCTTCGGGCCTGAGGACCGAGCCCTGGGGTAGCCACGCCTCCACGCGCGCTCCCTTTTTTGCAAGTATAGTTTTGTCCCTCCTCCACCCAGGTCTCTGCCTATTTTCTTGCTAATCCCAGAGCCTGTCCTTTCGTTGTTTTTGGAATGACATTTGGTGAGTTCTTGATTTAGTACCCTTCTTCCTGGGATAAGAAACGTGCCCTGTTCTCTGTAAATACTCCCTTCCACTCATACCAACCCTTGGGCAGCCGGCTGAAGGGAATACATGATATGGACTTTCCAATCAGGGAAGAGAGCCAGCCGGCTCCCGCGTCCCCCTGGCAGCCCTGCCTTTTTCTGATCTGTGTGTGAGTGTGTGTGAACTTCTGAAAGACGATATTAAAAAGACTTAGTGCATTTATTGCCCGCAATTCCAAAGACTGTGGTCCCACGAAGATCCTGCCCATTTAGTTTCTCTTTCGTTTTTTCTTCATTTCTTCGGGGGCGGGAGGTGGAAGAGGGGGGAGGACTGACAGAGATTTTAAAGTTGGGGAGACAGGTGCCCAAACCAGGAAAAGGACATACGGATATGGGGACCAAAGGAGCTCCCCAGGAACCTGTCACGGAAGCCCTTGGGGTCTATTCTCAGTGGGCCTTTTCTTCCCTCTGCACTCCTCTTCCATTCCCTACTATCCCCAGAACTCCAGGAAAGCAAAAGGAAAGAAGAGGGCAGACAATTGTGAAGAAGTTGGTTAAGGACAGGGTAACGAGCAGGGAAAAGATGCAAGCTGCTCATAGCTGTTCCTGACTTCGAGCTGGAAGAAGGGGACAGACAACTTAGATTAGAGCCCCTCATGATGTACTGTACTAGGCATAGGGAAAGCAAAGAAGCCAGAGAGCTGTGAGAGCACCTGGGAGGAGGTCCATAACCTCTGAAGTACCCCTGGGACTAAGCGCCCTCTCCTACCCTGACGTTATCCAGGAGGCCTCTTTGTGAGGGAGGTGGTGATTAGGAGGTGGCATAAGCAGTGTATGAGACAGGGTCTGACCCTGAATTTATGTGTTTATGCAGCATGCAGACTCCATGCAGGATACAGGTGAAACATCTGTCCAGACAGCTGGTGTGACCCCTGACATCATGGAGCTTACAATCTTCCTAGGGGAGCCATGCACTGAGATAGGAGACAGGGAAGGAGGGTGGAGTAAGGCATGGATATTATGGGTTCTCCTTTGCATGTTTCAGATTTAATGTGCCTACCTTACCAACTTCTTTTTCTTTCTTTTTTTTTTTTTTGAGACAGAGCCTCAAGCTGTCACCCTGGATAGAGTGCTGTGGCATCACAGCTCACAGCAACCTCCAATTCCTGGGCTCAAGCGAGTCTCCTGCCTCTGCCTCCCAAATAGCTGGGACTACAGGCGCCCGCCACAACACCTGGCCATTTGTTTTGGTTGCAGCCATCATTGTTGTTTGGCGGGCCCAGGCTGGATTCGAACCTGCCAGCTCATGTGTACATGGCTGGCGCCTTAGCCTGTTGAGCCACAGGAGCCGAGCCACCAACTTCTTTTTCAAAAGCCCTTCAAGATTCCCTATTGATAACTCAATTATTTACAAAATTTCAAGCTGGCCTTTTACCCCTCCTATAATTTAAGATCATCTGCCTTCTCTAGTCAACCTAATTTCCAACTACACTGAATACACATCATTGGCACCTTCAGGTATTTCCTTAGTTGTTGTCAAATCTTAGACCTCCTTCCCCATCTCTGCTTATTATAAAACAAATTGTTTGGAGCTTGTCTGCACTGCAGTCCACTTCTAGACTATAGGCCACTTCTAGGTTTTTTGCTCTTGATGTTCTCTCCCCTTTCTCATTTGCCTCTCTACTTGGTCAAATTTTATCTATTCTTCAAGGTCTGGGTCAATTCATCCCTTTCTCCAACAAGGTCTCACTCTGCCTTCCAGGTTGGGTTAGAGATGTGGGTTTTTAAATATAGACCTAGGCATTCCTTGTAGCAATGGCTACATTAGAATCCTCTCAGGAGCATTTAAAAGTCCCAAAGCCCAGGTTGCATCCTAGACCAATTAAAATATAATCTCTGGGGGTGGGACTTAGGCATTAATATTTAAGATATGCCTAGATAATTCTAGGCTTAGAGGTACTGCAGGAAACACCTAGAGAGACAGGAGAGGTAAAAAGATGGCTTCAAATGGGGAAATTTTCTTTAGAAGAGTATCTGGATCTAAAATTGTTTCATTGTTCACATTATCTGCATTTTTTTATCTCTTCCCTCCTGCTATATCAAAGGCACAAGCCAAGTCTAGTTTATCTTTGGTTTTCTGATCTTCATCAATCTTTGAATTCAGTTGAAATGAAAGGAATTAAGCAAAGGGAGAAATGCATAGAAATGACTTCTCCAAGACTCCTCTTCCCTTAGGGGGAAACAAAATACTCCAATTTGAATCTCTTGCTACTTTACCTCAGCTCCCTCTGTACATGGTACCCTTGGCTCTTGCACCTCTATCCACAGAGTCTCCATCTCCAGGAGAGGCTCTGGCCTCCCATAACACCTACTTGAGTGGTCTGATTCCCCCTTGACTCAATTCTGGGTCAGCACTACCCCTTACCCATTGAAGACTCAGCACCTGGATCACAGTCTTTCTCTGCTTCCTCTGTCATTTATTATTTTTCATTAAAGGCACCTCTGTCATTTCATTATTTTTTCTTTTTTAAAATTTTTATTTTATTTTTATATTTTGAGGCTGAGCCTCAAGCTGTCACCCTGGATAGAGTGCTGTAGCATCACAGCTCACAGCAACCTCCAGTTCCTGGGCTCAAGTGAGTCTCCTGCCTCTGCCTCCCAAGTAGCTGGGACTACAGGCGCCCGCCACAACGCCCAGCTATTTTTTGGTTGCAGCCGTCATTGTTGTTTGGCGGGCCCGGGCTGGATTCGAACCCTCAAGCTCAGGTGTACGTGGCTGGCACCTTAGCCCGTTGAACCACAGGCGCCAAGCCATTTCATTATTTTTTCATGTTTTCAATGTTCATGTAGATCATCCAGTACCCTGGCCTCCAGAGATCTGCTTCTCCCCACTTCCTGACACTCTCTCCCTGTGTCACAATTTCAACTTGGTTGCCACCAATAACTGCCACCCCTCCAAGGTCTCATTTTAGTCTTTAGTCTTTTCATGCCACCCTCCCCAGTACCCCTATTTCAAAAATTCTTCAACCCCGTCTAGGCCTCCCAGCCATCAACTCTACCTATTACTTTTCATTTCTGTTGGATTGCCTCAATTTCCCGTTCTCCTCATTACCCAGTTTAGATTCCAAGGTTCAACACTGTCATCACCTCTCACCATACTCTTTTTTTTTTTTTTAGAGAGACGAAGTTTCACTTTGTTGCCCTTGGTAGAGTGCTGTGCTGTCACAGCTCACAGCAACCTCCAGCTCTTGGGCTTAGGCAATTCTCTTGCCTCAGCCTCCTGAGTAGCTGGGACTACAGGCACCTGCCACAATGCCCAGCTATTTTTTTGTTGCAGTTCAGCCAAGGCTGGGTTTGAACCCACCGCACTCAATATATAGGACTGGTGCCCTACTCACTGAGCCACAGGTGCATACTTTTTTTTTTTGAGACAGAGCCTCAAGCTGTCACCCTGGATAGAGTGCTGTGGCATCAAAGCTCACAGCAACCTCAAACTCCTAGGCTCAAGCGAGTCTCCTGCCTCCGCCTCCCAAGTATTTGGGACTACAGGCGGCCGCTACAATGCCCAGCTATTTTTTGGTTATAGTTGTCATTGTTGTTTGGTGGGCCCAGGCTGGAATCGAACCTGCCAATTCAGGTGTATATGACTGGCACCTTAGCCACTTGAGCCACAAGCGCCCAAGCCCCTCTCACCGTACTCTTGAGGCCCCACCCTCCATTACATTTTACCCGTGGTTAAATCTCACCTGCTTGCTCCACACCTGCACCCAATAGCTGGGAAAAAACACACAGTCATATTGACTGGTCTCACTTTCTGTGGGCCCTCAGTGTGGCCTGCCAGCCCACATTTCCCTGATTGATTCACATCCCCCAAATCTGAGACCACAATTTCAAAGATGACAACCTTTCTTCCTATTTCACTGAGAAAACAGAACCTTACCGAAAAGAACTTCCTCATAGTCCAACCTGAAATCCACCAGCCTACCTGCATCTCTTCCACAGAGGCAATGCAGCTGACCTGCTCCCAGCCCCCACCTCCTCTGTGCCCTGGGATCCTTCTCACCTGCTTGAGACAATGACTTCTGAAATCACCCCCATGTGTCCCACATGATTGGTTTTCCCCTTTATTCTTTTTTTCATTTCTTTTCTCTTTTTTTGAGGCAGTCTTAAGCTATCACCCTGGGTACAGTGCTGCAGTGTCAAAGCTCACAGCAAAATCCAACTCTGGCTCAAGCGATCCCCTTGCCTCAGTTTTCCTATTTTTAGTAGAGACGGGGGTCTCACTTTTGCTCTGGGGTCTCAAACTTGTGAACTCAAGCAATCCACCCATCTTGGCTCCAGAGTGTTAGGATTACAGGCGTGAGCCACTGTGCCCAGCGTCAGTAAAGAGATTACCCCCTCTTTACTGAAATATTCCTATCATCATGCAAACATACTATAAAAATATACCTTGTGTTTGAAAAGAAGAAAAAACTCTTGCTACTCACATGTGTAGTAAAAGTACAACATTCAGAATTGTGCTCATCCCCTGACAGTAAGAGAGTATGACTGGAGAGAGTTGGGTGGCGCCTGTGGCTCACAGGAGTGGGGCACGGGCCCCATGTACTGGAGGTGGTAGGTTCAAACTCAGCCCTGGCCAAAAACTGCACGGAAAAAAAAAAAGGAAGAGCTTCAACAATATTGGGAAGACTTTACTTCTTAAGCTGGCTGTTTGTTTAATCATTCTTTGCAGTATGCATGTACACAGCAGGTGCCAAAAAATATGTACATATTTTAAGAAAGGAAAAACTGTATTAAAATTGTAATAGTCTGCCTGACGTGTGGCTCACTCCTGTAATCCTAGCATTCTGGGAGACTGAGGCATGTGGATTACTTGGGCTGGGAGTTCAAGACCACTCTGAGTAAGAGTGAGATCCCTGTCCCTAAAAATAGCTGGGCATTGTGGTGGACGCCTATAGTCCCAGCTACTTGGGAGGCTGAGGCAGGAGGATCCCTTGAGCCTAGGAGTTTGAAGTTGCTGTGAGCTATGACACTACCGCACTCTACCAAGGGCAATAAAATGAGACTAGCTAAAAAAAAAAAAAAGTTGTTCAATGAATCCCCAACAACAAAAAAAAGGTGTAATACTTAAGTCACATTTGACTTCTGCAATTATAAGAGGTGCTCAATGTAATTTGTATTTATCTTTTGTTATTAGTATATACTGAGTACTACAATTTTAATGCAGTTTTTTCTTTATGTATGCATTTTTGGTACCCTCTCTATATAAAAATACATTATAATTTTGTATGTATAAAGTAATTCACATTTACTTGTAAATTTAACTCTCATTTGACGCATCTCTCTTCATGACCCAGAGCCTGCCTAGGCTGGAATGCCATGGCATCAGCCTAGCTCACAGCCACTTCAAACTCCTGGGTTCAAACAATCCTCTTGCCTCTGAGCCTTCTAAGTAGCTGGGACTACAGGCACTGGAATGACTCCTGGCTAATTTTTCTTTTTTTCTGTAGAAATGGGGTCTTGCTCTTGCAAAGGCAGGTCTCAGAACTTCTAAGCTCAAGTGATCCTCCCCTCTCAGCCTCCCAGAGTACTAGGCTTACAGGCAGGCCAAACTATTCTTTATCATGGAGGGTTGACCTATATACTGCTTTGCCAAATGTCTCCTGAGAACATCCTGTCTAGTGATTTTCAAGGGTAGGTGACCCTGGGCAGCGCCTGTGGCTCAGTAAGTAGGGCGCTGGCCCCATATACCGAGGGTGGCGGGTTCAAACCCAGCCCTGGCCAAACTGCAACAACAACGACAAAAAAAAAAAACAAAAAACTGGGCATTGTGGCGGGCACCTGTAGTCCCAGCTACACAGGAGGTTGAGGCAAGAGAATGACCTAAGCCCAAGAGCTGGAGGTTGCTGTGAGCTGTGACGCCATAGCACTCTACCGAGGGTGACAAAGTGAAACTCTGTCTCTAAAAATAAAACAAAAAAAAAGAGTAGGTGATCCTCCCATGCCACCCCTGGATCATTTGGCAATGTCTAGAGATGTTTTTGGTCATCACAACTGAGGAAGTGCTCCCAGGAGCTAGTGAGTAGAAGCCAGTTATGCTGCTAACCATGCTACAATGTGCAAGACATGATAAAGAATTATCTGGCCCAAAAGTTAGTAGTGCCAAGGTTAAGAAACCTTGGCCTAGGCTCGGCACCTGTAGCTCAGCAGCTAGGGCCCCGGCCACATACAATGGATCGAACCCAGCCTGGGCCTGCCAACTACAACAAAAATATAGCCAGGCATTGTGTCAGACTCCTGCAGTCCCTACTAATTAGGAGGCTGAGGCAAGAGAATCACTTAAGCCCAAGAGTTTGAGGTTGCTGTGAGCTGTAATGCCATGGCACTCTACTGAGGGTGACATAGTGACACTCTTGTTTCAAAAAAAAAGGAAGAAAGAAAAAAAGAAATCTTGGTCTAGACCCACCAGCAACATTTGATACAGTTGATTGCTTCCTCCTTCAAATGCTTTCTCTATTTCAAATACTCTTTCTGGATGCAACTAAAGAAAGTATTCCCTAGTTTCTCATTGCTGTTCCTTCTCCGTCTTCACTGATAGCTCCCAAATATTATGTTTTTCTTTTAACTGCAAGGAAAAATAGACAAAAATTTAGAATTTCAGGCCAGCATGGTGGCTCACACCTGTAATCCTAACACTCTGGGAGGCCAAGGCCGTGGACTGCTGGAGCTCACAAGTTCAAGACCAGCCTAAGCAAAAGGGAGACCTTGTCTCTACTAAAAACAGAAAAACTGGGCTCGGTACCTGTAGCTCAGTGGCTAGGGTGCCAGCCACATGCATCAGGGCTGGCGGGTTCAAACCCTGCCCAGGCCTGCCAAACAACAACTAGTCCCAGCTACTCGGGAGACCAAGGCAAGAGAATCGCTTGAGCCCAAGAGTTTGAGGTTACTATGAGCTGTGATGCTACTGCACTCTACCAAGGGTGACATAATGAGACTCTGTCTCAAAAAGAAAAAGAAAAGAAAAACTGAGGCAAGAGAATCACTTGAGCCCAAGAGTTGGAAGTTGCTGTGAGCTATGATGCCATTTCACTCTATTGAAAGTGAGAAAGTTAAGACTCTGTCTCCAAAAATAAATAAATAAATTAGAATTCCTTTTCTTTTTTTTTTTTTTTGAGACAAGGTTTCACTCTGTTTCCCAGTCTGGAATGCAGTGACGCTGTCATAGCTCACTGTTGGCTTCAACTCCTGGGCTCAAGTGATCCTCCTGCCTCAGCCTCTTAAGCAACTAGGACAAAAGTGAAGGGGCACTGCACCAGTTATTTATTTATTTTTTCTTAGAGACACTAGGAAACTCACCAGGTTGCCCAGGCTGGTCTCAAACTCCTGGCTTCAAGTGATCCTCCCACTTTGGCCTCCTAGAGTATGGGGATTACAAGCATGAGCCACTGTGGACCCCTAAATATTTATTAGAGGGCCTTAAGACTCTATCATTGGCCTTCTCCTCTAACCTAATCCAAGCTCCTATGCTACCATTGTCCTTTGACTAGCCCCTTAACTGAATTTTCTGCTTCCATTTTTGTTGTTGTTGTGTTGTTGTTGTTGTTGTTGGGGATTCAATAAGGGTACAAGAAACCAGGTTACACTGATTGCATTTGTTAGGTAAAGTCCCTCTTACAATCGTGTTTTGCCCCCAAAAGGTGTGGCACACACCAAGACACCTGCCCCCTGCTCCTTCCCTCTCTCTGCTCTTCCTTTCCCCACCCCTCCCTCATTCTCTCTCTCTCTGCTCTCCCCTGCCCACACCCCCACTGGGTCCTTAATTGTCCTCATATCAAAATTGAGTACATGGGATTCATACTTCTCCATTCTTGTGATGCTTTACTAAGAATAATGTGTTCCACTTCCATCCAGGTTAATACAAAGGCTGTAAAGTCTCCATTTTGTGGTCCCGCCTTTTACCCTACCTCTATCAAACCTCCCCCCTCCCTGAATTGTTTTCTTCTAAACTTTCTTCCCCAGGATAATCTTTTTTACATCATACTGAATTTATATCTTTCTAAATAATCATTCTCATTGCTTTATATAGATGCTACATTAGACAAAGTTTAAATAGTAACCTAACTTTAACTCTGTTGCTATTTTAAGTCAGCAAAACTCTAACCTTATATTTTGAATGGGTACTCTACTTTTTACCCTTTCTACTATGTAAATACTATTTGTAATAGTGGTTCTCAACTAGGAATGCACATGAAAGTTGCCCATGGAGAATTATTAAAATATGGTTTTAAAAATTTTCTTTTTTGAGATGAGGTCTGTCTGTGTCACCTAGTGGGTCTGAACTCCTGAGTTCAAGCACTCTTACTGTCTCAGCCTCCTGAGTAGCTGGGACATGCCCTTAAAAGTATGTTTGAGCCCCCATTTCCTATCAACTAAATCAGAATCTTTAGTCCTGCATCCTAACCATATACTTTTTTTTTGTAGAGATAGAGTTTTACTTCATTGCCCTCGGTGGAGTGCCGTGGCGTCACACAGCTCACAGCAACCTCCAACTCCTGGGCTTAGATGATTCTCTTGCCTCAGCCTCCCAAGTAGCTGGGACTACAGGCGTCCACCACAACGCCCAGCTGTTTTTCTGTTTTGCAGTTTGGCCAAGGCCAGGTTTGAACCCTCCACCTTCGGTATATGGGGCTGATGCCCTACTCTATTAGCCACAGGCGCCACCGCCTAACCATATATACTTTTAAAAGCTCTGTGGGTTAATCTTGATATCTTCCCTTAATTATATTTTGCTACTAATGCATTTAAGTGATGACATTTTTACTGCCTTTTCCTCATACTGTCGAAGTCTTAACAGATCATAGTTAGTATCATGTTTTATTGGACATTTTTAAAGAGACTAGACTTGTTTTTGTTTGGCAGAAAGGTCACATTACCTATTTTTCTTGTTAAAGGTGGCAGAGTTGTGATATTTCCCAAATGAAAGTTTAGGTTTTAATCTAGTAAAAAAAATTTTGAAGACTTTTATATTAAAAAAGGACCATTAAAAAGTATTTTATTTCTGGAAATGTTATGAATTGTTCTTAAAGGTATACTCGGTTAATTTGCTTATGTGTTTGTTTTGGTGAAAGGTGAAAAATGAAATTTCTTTGGTGGCAGAAGGCTTTCTCCCAGAGGATGGAAGTGGCTGCATTGTTGGTATTCAGGACTTACTAGATCAGGAGTCTGTGTGTGTGGCCACAGCCTCTGGAGATGTCATACTCTGCAGTCTCAGCACACACCTGGTAAGTAGAAGAGTCTAGTGAGGAGGAAGTCTTAAGCATCCTCAAGTAGATCATTTGTTATTGTGGAAGTTTTCAAATCAGTAGCCATAATGTTTAAGTTTTTGTATATTAGAGTTTTGTATTATAAATTTCTTTATTAAAAAATTGTTGGACTGGGTATGGTAGGTCATGCTTGTAATTCTAGCACTTTGTGAGACTGAGGTGGGAGGATAGCTTAAGGCCAGGAGTTGGAGGCCAACCTGAGTGACATAGTAAGACTTTGTCTCTTAGAAAAAGGGAAAGAAAAATTAGCTGGGCACGGTGGAGCACTGGGGCATGCCTCTAGTCCCAGCTCCTGGGGAGGATCAGGTAGGAAATTGCTTAAGCCCAGGAGTTTGTCATTTTAGTGAGCTATGATGACACCACTATACTTTAGCCCTGGCAACAGAGTCAGACTTTGTCTCAAAAAAAAAAAATTGTTGGCATGGCTTTAGCTATATTTCAAGATTATTGTTCAAGATCCTAGCCTAAAGGCTGAGAAGCAAGTCAAGATTCTTATAAAACTCAGTTTTGTCTACTGAATTTTTTTTTTTTTTTTTTGAGACAGTCTGACCCTATTGCTTGTGGGTGGCATCAGCGTAGCTGATGGCAGCCTCAATTTCCTGGGCTCAAGTGATTCTCATGCCTTGGCCTCCTGAATACCTGGGACTACAAGCACTGGCCATAATGCCTGACTAATATTTTATTTTTAGTGGAGACGGGGTCTCATTCTTGTTCGGGCTGGTTTCAAGCTCCTGAGCTCAAGCTCAGATACTTCTGTCTCAGCCTTTCAAAGTGCTAGGATTATAGGTGTGAGCCACCTTGCCTGGCCTACTGCTTATATTAATTAGAAGAATTAGAAATAGTCCTCATTCCAAAAGAGGACTATTTAAAATAAAAACAGGCTGGACACAGTCTCTACTAAAAATAGAAAAAATAGCCACGAGTGGTGATGAGTGCCTGTAGTTTCAGCTACTCATGAAGGCAAGGTATGAGAATTGCTTGAACCCAGGGGTTTGACGACACCAAGGCACTCAATCCCAGGGCAAAAGAGTCAGACTCTGTCTCAAAAATAGTAAAAATAAAAATACAAAGATAAAAACTGGCCATTCTTGTGTAGAATGAATCACCTTTTATCAGAATTTCTTCTTGAATTATAATCTTTATTTTTTTATTTTAGAAAATCTTTCATATATCTTATGGCTTATTTTTTCAGTTACGAATGTTAATTGGCTAATTCCATGGTCCCTTAATTATAGGCACTAAAGTAATACATTATCATTGCATGCATATTTTAAGATTGCCGAGCAAGGTAGATTTTGACCAATTGCTTCTTTCTTTACTCTAGCTTAGCTTGAGTTCTGGATTTCCATCTTCTCCTTCTTAACAGCAAAGGTTTCAAATTACAATTGCTTGATTCTTTTTTAATCTTCTTTGATTACTCCATTAGTTGTGATCTCTTTAACATTGATTTTGTAACAAGAGTTACAGTATTACTTATAGTAATAATAGCAGTTTATATTTATTAAATGTTTGCAGGATACAGGCACTTTTTCAAGTACTTTTTATGCAAGTTTATTTAATCTTCACTATGACCTTAGGAAGTAGATTGTTGCTTCCCATTCCTCAGAAGAGGAAATTGAGGCCCAGAGTACTTAAGTGACTAGGCCATAGTCACAGAGTTATCACATATTTAATCTAAATCTGGCCCCTTTACTCTTAACTATTCCATTAGGTACAGTAGTAAACTTTACTTTCAGTTCATGGTGAGAAAAAAAGTCTTTATGTACAACTCAATTAGAATTAGTATTTCTTATATTTAAAAGATAAACTTTAATTTCTAAAACATTTTGTAGAATTTTTTCCTGATGACTGAATTCCTCCAGTTCACTTATCTTTATTTAATGATGCTCATGTTGCTCCTTGGTGGCTTCTCCATTGTCTGGAAGATAGAGTCCATGGTCCTTATTATGCCTTTTGGGACCTTTACTGTCTGCTCCCCAGTTTCTTTTTACCTTTACCCCCTCCCCATTATTGCTCTGTGTGTGTTTACGTTATGCTATAGTTGCAGCTGATTTTCTTTTGTGTTATAGTCTTGCTCCATTGCTCAGACTAGAGTGCAATGGTGCAACTGTATCATCCTGTGACCCAGAACTCCTGAGCTGAAATGATTCTCCTGTCTTCATCCTCCTAAGTTGCTGAGATTAGTGGCACACACCAGCCCACCCTGCTAAAGCTGATTTTAAACTACTCTTTTTATAGCTTTGTGCCTCAATACTATATTTTTCCTCTTAATCTCTCTCACCTGCCCCTGTTATCATTCTTTGAGACACCTCAGAAAAACTTTCCTGGCCAATTGTCATTCTCTGTGCTGAGACCTGCTTTGCTTCCCAGAGATTTGGTTAAGCCCTGATCGCTCTGTACAGTCATTTTTTTATCTCCTTCATGAGACAGCTCTGGGAAGAGTAGAGTGTCCATTTCAAATTCCTTTGCCTAGTCTCTTAATAACCTGTTACTAAAGATATGTTTTTTAGATTAATTCACATTTATGTGTTTGTTTTTAATTATTTTGATTGAGATTGTGGTAAATTTTTACTGAGATACTGGTATTCATGTCTCTTTTTAATTTTCTCTGTCTCAGCTGGAATGTGTTGGGAGTGTAGCCAGTGGTATCTCTGTCATGAGTTGGAGTCCTGACCAGGAGCTGGTGCTCCTTGCCACAGGTAAGCTTGTCACTGGTGCTTAATTGACTTATTACTCTAAATGTTACTACAGATATTCCAAATATCTTACTGGCTTCAGTTTTGGAGTACTTAAGTTTTAAAAAAGTGAATGTGTTTTTTTCTGACTTAAGTTTTTACCTCTTAGAATATTTTATAAAAAGTTGTTCCATGTAACTTTTTCATTCCTTAAGAGGGGGAAACAAAGTCATAAAATGCAGAGAGGCTGTAATTCCACAGTTCCAGTTAAAAATGTCAGCAATCTTTTATTTTAGCCTACTCTATGAGTTGTTATATGGACAAATTCTAAAAACCCCTCTTGCATTCTTTATTTTTTCCTTTAAGTCACTTCAATCCAACTGAGCTTAATAAACAAGCACCATGATGAGGTATATATTTGCAGAGATGTCTTGGAAACTAAGAGTATTGATATTGATGGAGGAGGGCTGTGTGGACTATGTTCAGCTTTACACACTTAAATAGCTGAAAATAAGCAGTAGGCAACTTGTTTAGGGAAAGCTTTGTTTCATTCAAAAAATTTTGAATGAAATCTGTTTGTCCTATCTGATTCCTCCAGTTCTGTAGTTTACAGTGCCATACATATTTACGTAATAGCAAATTTGTTACAGGAAAGCAAAACCATTCTTATTTTGTGTTCCTGTCAGGTCAGCAGACCCTGATTATGATGACAAAAGACTTTGAGCCAATCATGGAGCAGCAAATCCATCAGGATGATTTTGGTGAAAGTGAGTATATCTTTGTTTGAAAGTTCAAGTTCCTTCCCACTTTTGATCATTTTCTTCATTTTCTTGTGTACTGAGAGCCACATCATAAGCCCAAAGAACTGTGAAACTTAAACCCCCATGTATTAGATGTCTGATAGCCAGATTGCTTCAATCCATCGTGAATCTTAAAAGGCATATCTCTGGCTCTTCTCCTGGTCTGAGTACTGCCTTTCTTGGGTAACCTGGAAAATCTATGCTTGTGGTCACCTGAGTAGTTGTTGTCCAAATCCAAAGAAGGGCATAGTTTTGGGTTTTAATAAAAGGTACTGAACAAGCTAGAATAAAGAAAGCATTTCTGAGGTACAATTAGGGGAGAAGAAAACAAGAGAAGTGGGATAGAAGTCTGTTTTTTTGTTTGTTTGTTTTTGAGCCAGAATCTCATGTCATTGCTCCGAGTAGAGTGCTGTGGAATCATAGCCCACAGCAACCTCCAACTCTTGGGCTCAAGTGATCATCTTGCTTCAATTTTTGTATTTTTAGTAGAGATGGGGTCTTGCATTTGCTCAGACTGGTTTTAAACTCGTGAGCTCAGGCAGTCCACCCACCTTGGCCTGCTAGAGTTATATAGGATTACAGGTGTGAGCCACCAGGCCTGGCTTTTTTCTTTATTTAAACAGACAAGGGGTCTTACTCTGTCTCCTGGGCTAATGGACCATGACATCATCATAGCTCACAGTAACCTCAAACTCCTGGGCTTGAGCAATCATCCCTCTTTAGCCTCCTAAGTAACTGGGACTACAGGCACAAGTCACCACACTGGCTAATTTGTCTAGTTTTTGTAGAAATGGGGGGGTCTTAACTCTTGATCAGGCTGATCTCCAACTCCTGACCTCAAGTGATCCTCCCATATCACCCTCTTAAAGTGCTGTGATTACAAGTGTGAGCCACTGTGCCTGGCAGAGGCTGATTTTTGTTACTACCTGTTCGATCCAACTCTGCATTTTCATGGGAACAATCATACTTGTTTTTAAGGTCCACCCAAGGTCATTTTTCATTGAGCTGTTAAAAATGTTGATGAAGGAAGAGAAGGAGATGCTTGTTGAGTATAGGAAGGTGTGGCCAAACTGAGGGCACCAGGTAGCTGCCTCACTGAGGAAGAAATGGGAGAAAGTAGTTCACTTGCCAAGTACTAACTTCGTGTCTGCTCACTCCACCAATGCTGAGAAATCACTTAGAAAATTACTCATTTGGGCGGGAGTGCTGGAAGATGGTGGAGGAGATGGTCCCGTAGCCCATCTCTCCCAGGTCAGCAGGTGAGAGGGTGGGAGCTCTGGATCTTTCCCCGTGTGAACTATTGGAGTGGACGGGCAGCTGGTGAGACACAGAGATCGGGAGGAACGGCGTGTTTGAAATATAGTTCTTAACCGTGGAAACTATTGCAGACCGTTTCCCACTGCCCAGTGGAGGGGCAGCCGGCCCCTCCCACAGGGAGGACAGCAGGTCCCAACCCACAAGCTCTAATCAGAGAAAATTCCACTGAAGCGTGGAACTCAGAGTTTGCCGATTAGAAAGGGGTGCTGCTGGGAAGCATGGAGACCCGGGCAGCCCTGGCGTGAGCCGAGGAGTCCGGACTCTGCCGGACTAACACATTGGAATGTCCAAAATAGCAAGCGCCTTTTCCCCAGATCAATGAGAGAGAGAAAGAACAGGTGACCAGTCAGCGTTACACTAGGCGGGGACCATAGTGAAGCCTGAGAGGGGCGGAAAAGACACTTTGAGCTGTGGAAGCTGTGGAAGTTGGCAAGGAGGGCCCCCGGGCACTTCAGCTAGAGAATAACTGAGTTCAAGTTCCCACCAACAGCCCCGCAAAGCCCCCGCCCCTCCAGCCTTCACTGCGGCTGGGAGAGGCTGGGAGCCGCAGCCATAGCAACCGCTGCCCCAGGTGCAGCTGCGGTCGCTCTGAAGCTGCCGCCCCGCGAATTGAGAGGACACCTTCATGGCCATAGCAACCGCCATCCGGGTCCTGCTGTGGTTGCTTCAAAGCCGCCGCCCCGCGAATAGTGACACACCACTGTGGCCCCTGAGATCCACAGCGACCGCGTGGCCCCTCCCCTCCAGCCTTCACAGCTGCTGCGAGCAGCTGCGACCCGTGGCCATAGCTGCCATAGCAACTGCCGCTGCTTGTGCTGCCGCGGTGGCCCCGCGCATAGTGACACCACCCCTGCCAACACCACCACGGCCACCGAGATCTGCAGTGACTGTGAGGCCCCTCCCCTGCAGTCACCACGAGCCCCGCTCCCGCGCTCCCCTCTCACAGCAGATCGTTGTTGTCAGACTGGACTGCAATTCTATATACATATGAGAATAATAATATTTTTGAGATTTTTTTTTTTCTTGAATATCCTTTTCTTGGAGGCGCTATCTTTACTTCACTTTCTTTTCTTAGATTATTTTTATTACCTCCTATTCTCAACTGAACATTCTTCTTCCTCTCCTGCGTTAATTTCTTTGTTCTCTCTCCCCCTCCTCTCCCTCCCTTCTTATAGCTTCTAAGAGTGCTTATATCATATTTGCTAGAGCCTTTTCTTCTT
>CAUYON010059371.1:0-28312 GCA_963573935.1 Arctocebus calabarensis | reverse complement strand
GCCATCTTGGCTCCTCCACCCTCCTTTATCATTTCTGATTGAGGTAACTAGAGATTTTACTTTCCTATTTCTAATTAGTCTAGCCAAAAGTTTATCTATTTTATTTATTTTTTGAAAAACCAACTCCTTGTTTCATTAATTTTCTGAATGATTCTTTTGTTTTCAATTTCATTGATCTCTGATTTAATTTTGGATATTTCTTTCCTTCTGCTGGGTTTAGGCTTAGATTGTTCTTCTTTTTCCAATTCCATAAGATGGCTTGTGAGTTTATAGTGTGCTCTCTTTCTGTTTTTCAAATGCAGGCATCTAAAGCAATAAATTTTCCTCTTAGAACTGCTTTTGCAGTATCCCACAGGATTAGGTAGCTTGTGTCTTCATTGTTGTCATGCTCAAGGAAGTTAATGATTTCCTATTTTATTTCTTCCTGAACCCAACTGTCATTCAACAGAAGGTTGTTTACTTTCCATGCCTTTGTGTCGGGTTGAACCTTTTTGTTGGAGTTGAGGTCCACTTTTACTGCCTTGTGGTCTGAGAAAATACAAGGTAAAATTTCAATATTTTTGATTCTGGTTGAGGTTTGTTTTGTGCCTAGGATATGACCAATTTTGGAGAATGTTCCATGGGCCGATGAGAAGAATGTATATTCTTTATCTGTGGGATGTAGAGTTCTATATGCATCTATCAAGCACAGTTGTTCTAGGGTCTCATTTAAATCCCTTATATCTTCATTTAATTTCTGTTTAGAGGATCTGTCCAGCTCTGTGAGAGGAGTGTTAAAGTCCCCTGTTATTATGGTGTTATGGGCTATCATATTGCTCAGACTGAGTAAGGTCTGTTTCAAGAATCTGGGAGCATTGAAATTGGGTGCATAAATATTTAAAATTGAAATGTCTTCTTGTTGTATTTTTCCCTTGACCAATATAAAATGACTATCTTTGTCTTTTTTGACTTTAGTTGCTTTAAAACCACATGTATCTGAAAATAAGATTGCAACCCCTCTTTTCTTCTGAATTCCGTTTGCCTGAAAAACTGTCTTCCACCCCTTAACTTGGAGTTTTAATTTGTCTTTTGAAGCTAAGTGTGTTTCATGCAGACAACAAATGGATGGCTTGTGTTTTTTAATCCAGTCAGCCAATCCATGCCTCTTCAGTGGGGAATTCAAGCCATTAACATTTATTGAGATAATTGATAAGTTTTGTAGTGTTCTATTTATCTTGTTTTGTTGAGTCCATTGCTTAGTTTTATCTTTTGCATCAGTGTGGAAGTTAGGCTCTGTCCTTTAATTTCTGAGTTGTTATTTTGTTGTTGATCCATTGTGATGGCCAATGTGTAGAACAGGTTGGAGTATTTTCTGTAGAGCTGGTCTTGTTGTGGCGAATTTCCTCAATGATTGTATATCAGTAAATGATTTGATTTCTCTGTCAATTTTAAAACTTAGCTTTGCAGGATATAGAATTCTGGGATGGAGATTGTTCTGTTTAAGTAGATTAAAAGTAGATGACCATTGTCTTCTTGCTTGGAAAGTTTCATTTGAAAAGTCTGCAGTGACCCTGATAGGTTTGCCCCTGTAGGTCAACTGGCACTTACTCAAATGGTACTTGAAGAATCTTTTCTTTTGTCTTGACTTTGGACAGGCTCATCACTATGTGTCTTGGGGAAGCTTCGTTAGAGTTGAGGAGACCTGGGGTCCAATATTCCTCTGAAAGGAGAGTGTCAGAATCTTTGGAGATATTTGGGAAATTTTCATTTATAGTATTCTCTAGTATGGCTTCCATTCCCCTGGGACTTTCTTCTTCCCCTTCTGGGATACCTATCACTCATATTTTTGAATGCCTCATAGAGTCCCATAATTCCTCCAGTGAACATTCTGCTTTCTCTCTCTTATTTTCTGCCTCTTTAACTATCTGAGTTATCTCAAGAGCTTTGTCCTCTACCTCTGAGATTCTTTCTTCTGCATCTTCTAATCTGTTGTTGATACTTTCTACTGCATCTTTAAGTTCCCTAATTGACTACTTCAGTTTCCTCATCTCTGCCATATCCTTTTTATATTCTTATCTTAATTGATTCTGGTTTTGGATTTCTTTTTCCACTTTATCAGCATTTTCCTTCATTGTTGCCTTCATTTCCTTGATTGTTTTCATCATCTGTATTCTAAATTCCCTTTCTGTCATTTCTACCATTTCTTTATAGGTGGAATCCTCTACATTATCTACCTCACAGCCCCTTGGGGGGCATTGCTCTGAACTGGTTTTTCATGATGCCAGGCATTTTCTGCTGATTCTTCCTCATGTGTGATTTCTTTTATCTGTTTCCTTGTCCTAATTTTCCTTTCACTTCCGCCTGTTCTTTAAATTGTCATGTCTCTGGACTAGGGTATCGATGAGTCCTTTTGGTACAGGACCAGAAGGATGAGGAGATTGAAGAGCAAGAAGGGAAAAAAGAAAGAAAGAGAAAGAAAAAAAGCAATAAAATAAAAGAAAAAGGACTAAGGAGAGGGATTGGGTAGAAGCAACTATTGACCAAAAGATGAGAGGCACAGAAAGAGGGGGACAGGAGCAATATAGGTGTACAGTAGGGTACTTTGACCCAAACTTAAGAGCTCGCAACCTGTGCCAGGTTGGGTGATTAGGTCAGCAGCTCTTTGCCAGCCTGTTTGTCCCCCACCTCCGCCAAGTAGAGAGGGAAGACAAAAATGCAATAAATCAAATCAAAACAAGGAAACCAAAAACTTTACAGGATAAGATTGGGGGGAAAAACAATTAATATGGGTAGAAACAGTAGCAAAATTGAAGTTCTAATTGTTGGAAAAGGTAACAATGGACAATTATATATTTGGTTTTTTTTTTTCAGTTTTTGTTTTGTTTTGTTTTAGAGACAGGCTCACTTTGTTGCCCTCAGTAGAGTGCTGTGGCGTCACAGCTCACAGCAACCACCAGATCCAGGTCCCAGGCAATTCCCCTGCCTCACCCTCCTGAGTAGCTGGGACTACAGGCACCTGCCACAATGCCCAGACATTTTTTTTGTTCTTGTTGTTGTTGCTGTTTGGCCAGGGCCGGGTTCGAACCTGCCACCCTTGATATATGGGGCCAGTGCCCTACTCACTGAGCCACAGGTGCCACCCAGAAAATTATATTTAAACTAGAAAAATGAAGAAATAAAAGAAAAATCTTTAAGGAAAATGTTGAAATTAAAAACAAAACAACAACAACGAAAACAAACAAACAACAACAAAAAAACCAAAAAACAAAGTAGTATATATATCTTGCTGATACTGTCTGGGCAAGAGGTGATCTTCTGGGGTATGATATGTTAATCACAATGTTGATATGGAGACCAGAGGCCTCTAATGATCCAGAAACCTGATTTTGTCAACACATCCAGAACAAACCGATTCTCTTTATGGGGGAAGACATACTTACTAGACTCACAAGACAGCTGTATGAACCAGAATGCAATTTTGTTAGTTTATAATGAAAAAATAAGTATCACTAAAAGTGGAATATTCTAAGTCCTTATGACTTATTGTTTGCCCATAGAGGATCTAGCATAATCAACAGCTGCATGGTAAATGTGACCAGAACAAGAGGAATCATCTCAGAGTTTTCCAAATTACTTTTCTGTAAGACATCTTAGTGAAACAGCATGAAACTTGTGTAGACTTTGCTGCCCACGTCTTGGGCTAGGCCTGAGGCCTCTTCTCTCAGCTCTGGGAAGAAACCACTGAGCTGGATGACCAGTGTCTAAGGGTCTCAGCTGGATCTCATTTGCTGCTTCTACTTGGAACTTAAATGTTCAGTCTGTTGGTACAGATCCCTCTGTCCTAGCATTTTATTTGGCTTTGTGGCTGACTAATCCCTTCTCAAGGACACCACTTTCCTTTAGACATGTTATTACATTTGCTCAATATTGCAAGTTTGGAAGCTCATTAGAGTGCGAGGATGGTGTGCTAATGAGAAAGCTTTCTCAGACAGAGTTTAGGATAAAAAGAAGCACAAAGTTTATTTACTACTTCTTCAAAGAAAAGGAGGCCATAGCTCCAGAAATAAGAAATAAGCTGGGCTCAGCAAGTAGGGTGCCAGCCCCATATATATGAAGGTCGCGGGTTCAAGCCTGGCCTCAGCCGAACTGCAAAAAAAAAAACCCAAAAAAATAGCCAGGCTTTGTGGCGGGCGCCTGTAGTCCCAGCTACTTGGGAGGCTGAGGCAAGAGAATTGCCTAAGCCCAAGAGCTGGAGGTTGCTGTGAGCAGTGTCACTCTGTCTCTACATTAAAAAAAAAGAAAGAAGACAGGCCCTGGTCCTGCTATTGCATCCCAATTAACAGAAGACAGCTGAGAAGCTGTTGAGTTTGTCCTTATCTCATGTAGCAGGCTGATAGCAGGAATTGGTTTCTTCTTTCTTCTTGGCCATAGATTGACAGCGAGAGACACCTGGTCATCTCTCCTTGAGGATGTGGGGGAGGCTGACAGTCCATCAGATAGTCTGTCCTTTCCTCCCTTTTCTCCAGACTCTTTTTCCCTTTGGAATGTGAATTGACCAGCTCTGGCAAATGTTAATGAGGATTTATTCCTTCTTTTGTCTGTTCAGCTTCTTTTTCATTTTTTTTGAGACAGAGTGGTAGAGTGCCGTGGCATCACAGCCCACAGCAACTTCAAGCTCTTGGGCTTAGGCGATTCTCTTGCCTTAGCCTGCCAAGTAGCTGAGATTACAGGCACCCTCCACAACACCTGGTTATTTCTTTTGTTGTTGATTTTGTCATTTGGCAGGCCTGGGCTGGGTTTGAACCTGCTGGCCCTGGTGTATGTGGCCAGTGCCCTAGCCGCTGAGCTACAGCTCTGAGCTTTTTTTAATTGCTAGGTAAATGTCGCTGTAGGAAAGATATTCATGTCACTAACCTTAGAGGGAGGGTTCATGCTACTTTAATTGGCTGCCAGTTAGAAATTTGTTTTTCCTTATTAGCAAGCCATCTGACCCCTTAAGGTGCCTTCCTATGCTCTGACCCAATTCTGTGTTGGTTTAATTTTTAGAGACAACCTTCTTTCTTTTACTTCCAAGCTTGTGAAGTTGTCTTGCTATGCTTTTGCATTGATTTTATAGTAATTTGGGGTTGGCTTGGTAGATTTGGTGTGGATTTCCTAGAGGAGGGCATTTCGTCACTGACAAAGAAGGAAAAGAACTGATCTCTACAGTAATTCATAGAGCAGCTCTCCAGTTGGGTGGCTCTCAAGGCTTGTTTTCTATGGAATCTTTGAAATAGGTCTTTGACATTGGTCTTCTTCCTCCCATCAGAGAACAAATCACACCTGAGAATCAAACCCTGGCTCAGAGCAGAGCCCTGGGAGATTCTGTCCAGAGTCTGAGGAGGGAAGGAGCTGCTGGAGTGCAGCCCTGGAAGGGTCAGGCAGGCCCTGCTGGGGCAGCTTCAAGTGCTGCCTCCCTGACAGTCCCTGGAGACAAACTCTGATCCTAAGGCTCAGCTGTTTTATCTGTTCTCAACCTTTGCAGTTCCTGTGGTGGAGCAATCAGGTCCAGCAAGTCTGTACTAAGTGCATTGAGTCCTCTGGGCTTTGAGAACGGCACTCAGGGCCCTCTGTGTTCCAACCCAGCCAGACCCATCTCTGTGCGCTTCTTATGTGGGAACTGTCTCAGAGGAACTTGTGCTACACTCTTGCTTGATGAGCCATCTGAGGTCCTTTTCTCATCTATCCCTTCTTCCTCCTTTAGAATCGAAAAAATACAAAAAAGGGCATGAAGAAGATGTTTTTGGTAAAATGGGAGCTAACTCAGTAGGATGGTGAGACCCTCTAGCAAGACCTGACAGACTTCTCTTGTGGTACAATTAACCAGATAGAACTGAGTAGCTAAGGAAAAACCCAAGGCACATGCAGAGATGGTGATTATACTTCCCACTCATTGTGTAAGGTCTGGCTGACATTTTGGGAGAATACAAAAAAGTTTAATATATGAAAAATGATGGGCTGGCCCTATAATTCTAACACTCTGGGAGGCCTCACTGGGTGGATCACGAGAGCTCAGGATTGGAGACCAGCATGAGCAAGAGTAAGACCTGGTTTCTATTAAAAATAGAAAAATTAGCCAGTGTTTTGGCAGGAGCCTATAGTCCCAGCTGCTTGGGAGGCTGAGGCAGAAGGATCACTTAAGCCTAGGAGTTTGAGGTTGCTGTGATCTAGGCTGACACCATAACACTCTACCCATAGCAGTGGAGTGAGATTCTATCTGAAAAAAAGAAAAAAAAAGAAAAGAAAGAAGACCAGATGTGATGGTTCACACCTGTCATCCTCCCACTCTGGGAGGCCAAGACTGGGGGTGGGGAGGATCACTTTATTTTAGTTGCTCAAAGACTAGCCTGAGCAATATTGTCTCTATTGAAAATAACCAGGTGTTGGGGCGGTGCCTGTGGCTCAACGGAGTGGGGTGCTGGCCCCATATGCTGGAGGTGGTGGGTTCAAACCCAGCCCCGGCCAAAAACTGCAAAAAGAAAAAATAATAAATAAAAAGCCAGGTGTTGTGGTGGGCACCTGTACTCCCAGATACTCAGGAAACAGAGGCAAGAAGATCACTTGAGCCCAAGAGTGTGAGGTTGCTGTGAGCTCTGTCGCCAGGGTACTCTACCCAGGGCAACAGAGTGAGGCTCTGTCAGAAAAAAAAAAAATTACAATGATGGATGTTTTGTTGAAATTTACTTGTTTAAGTGGCATGTACATGTTAGTGTCTATCTGATTTTATATTTCCTATAAATATGTCCATTCATTAATACATAATACAGCAAAACTGAATTGGGTTCATTGTCTTACACTTGCATTACTTGAAAGACATCTTAAGTTATAGAAAGACAAAAAGAATTGAACTAATATATACATCTCCGTTTTCTCTTGATTTTTTTTGAGACAGAGTCTCACTTTGTCACCCTCAGTAAAGTGTCATGACATCACAGCTTATAGCAACCTCAAACTCTTGGGCTCAAGCGATTCTCTTGCCTCAGCCTCCTAAGTATCAGGGACTATAGGCGCCTGCTACAGTGCCAGCTATTTTTAGAGATGAGGTCTTACTCTGGCTCAGGCTGGTCTTGAACTCATGAGATCAGGCAATCTTCTTGCCTTCATCTCCCAGAGCGCTAGGGTTATAGGCATAAGCCACCTCACCTGGCCCATTACCATTTTCTTTAGAGAATATGGAAACCAAATAATGACTTCCCTCTTGGAGCAGTAAAATGAAAAATGGAAAATGAGTTTCACTTTAAGTAGTATGTATAGCAAATAGCTTGCTCTGAACTATTACGAGTGGTGTCCATTAAGCTACTAAGAGAAGCTGCAAATGTAGAAAACAGATGAGAAACTGCCTACTAATCCAGGGGGCTGAGATGAACAAAACTGAAAGTTGACTTTATTCAAGGCCAAATATATCATTGTTCCATTCAGTGTACAAAAGATGTGGACTTTCTTGTCCAATTTATTAATATATTTTAAGCCAACAACATCTGCAATGTAATGTTTAGTTGCTAAGCTTTAGCAGATTGTGGGAGGTCACCAGATGTGGTTGGTGTTTTTTTTTTTTTTTTTTTTTTAAGCCAGAGTCTCAATATGTTGCCCTCTGTAGAGTGCATGGCATCACAGCTCACAGCAACCTCTAACTCTTGAGTTAAGCAATTCTCTTACCTGAGCCTCCCAAGTAGCTGGGACTACAGGCACCCGCCATAATACCTGGCTATTTTTGTTGTTGTAGTTGTCGTTGTTTGGCAGGCCTGGGCCGGGTTTGAACCTGCCAGCCCTGGTCATATGTATGTGGGCAGCACCCTAGTCGCTGAGCTACAGGCGCCGAACCAACTGAATGTGTTTTTGAAGAAGTAATATTAGTTAATGAACTCTATACCTGTTATTTTTCACTGAAGGCATAAATGACATTAACAGGGTGCTCGTTTATTTTCTTTCCTTTTGTTTGTTCTCGGCAAAACTATAAAAAGCCAGACTGCTTTTGAAGGTTTGAAAAGACTGCTATGATTCATTATTTTCCATTTGGAAAACAGTTCACAAGACAAATAAGTGCTTCTGACAGCTTCAAAAATATAAACATAACCAAGAGTGTTTCTCAACATCCTCTCTTGACAACTGGCAGTTCCCTTTCTTCCTTGACCTTCTAAATGTACAAGGGAAGACAGCGGGCAGGCCTCCTCTGTGCAATGTTTTAAACCTGTATTAATATTCTGGATTTTTTTACTTTGTTGCCTTTGGTAGAGTGCTGTCACATCATAGCTCACAGCACCTCAAACTCTTGGGCTCAAGCGATTCTCTTGCCTCAGCCTCCCAAGTTGCTGGGACTACAGGCGCCTGCCCCAACACCCAGCTATTTTTTAGACATGAAGTCTCACTCTGGTTCAGGCTGGTCTCGAACCTGTGAGCTCAGGTAATCTACCCACCTCGGCCTCCCAGAGTGCTAGGAATACAGGTGTGAGCCACTTTGCCTGGCCTTAACATATTTTGGCCTTATCCCCTTTTCCACAGATGTGATTAAAGCTGTTGGCACCATTACTGTCCATGAGAAAGAGGAAAATCTGTGGCCTAGAGTAGCCATCTTCTCTTCAGTGACACCTGGAGTCCTCCATGGGGTGAGGCTCAGCAGTCTGCAGATTGTGGATCTGGAATCCCAGAAGACCACATACACCTCAGGTACTGCAGCATTTCATCCCATGCTTGCTCCTCCAGCCAACACTTGCCTCCTGGCCCAGATCTGCCACACTAAAACTTAGTGTAACTTTCTGTGCCAGATGCTGGGGAAACACAATGAATAAGAAGTAAACCCTGGCCTCAAAGAGCCCCTGTTCTGGGGTGGGGAAAGACAGCCCAGGAGCCAGCACCCACCAGCTGAGTAGACAATAGCAAGATGGGTGGGCTGGGGAGATGTAATTCATCCTGCTTGGAACTGGTGTGAAGGGACTTGGGACCAGCAGCTTTTCTCCTTTGCCCTTGGTCTTCTAGGTGTCAGTGACAGTGAAGAACTCAGCAGCCTGCAGGTCCTAAGTGCAGACACCTTCGCCTTCTGCTGCACCTCAGGCCGGCTGGGGCTTGTAGACATCCGCCAGAAGTGGGCTCCACTAGAGAACTGCAGCCCCAGCTCTGAGTCAGTTGGAGAAAGATGGTGTGCAGAAGTTGGGGGCAGGGGCCTGGGCCCTGGGCCTAGCATCGCCAGCCTCAGTTCACATGGGCAGCTCCGCCTCCTTGACCCCCGGGTTCTCTGCCATCCTGTGAGCTCAGTGCACTGCCCAGTGTCCACACCTAGCCCCAACCCAGAGCTGCTGCGAGTGACTTGGGCCCCAGGGCTGGACAACTGTTTGGCCATATCAGGTACTGCTGTGCAGGATTTTCTGCTATTTGATGTCTGTCTTCCAGGGGACTATTGGGTGCTCACCAAGGAGCCTGCAGCCCCGTAACAAATCTGGCTCCAGCAGTTAAAGTTGCGCTTCACTGTGTCTGTTCAACTTTCACAGGGTAGCAGCAGGCCTTTTCTTGCCTAGCAGACTTGGAGATAGTAAGATGCTGGGATAGCCATGGGGCTGTCTCAGGAGGTGACAGGATCTTAGCCTACTGGCTTTTCAAATTGTAGCAAGCCAGCCAAGTTAGCAGGCTTCTGGGTCTGGTCTGGTGGGATCTACTTCCCTGGGGGTATTTAATAAGGGCATCTAAAAGCCAATGGAGAGGGTCCATTGAGAGGAAGAGGGGTTGGAAGAAATGTTGAAAGAGCAAGAAAGGAGAATTGGAAGTGCTGGGATCCAGAAAGAGCACAAGCAGAGAACCAAGCTTGGGTAAAGGGATTAGTTCTTTAGTAACAGGAAGAGAACCCAATGGGATGAAATGTGTATAGCTAGATTGTGTGGGGAACATGAGCCCCTTTAAAGGCTTCTGTTGCCCCCATCTGCTGAGAGGGACCCAGAGATGGGATTTGGATTTGAGCTTCAATTTCCTGTGGAATATAGTAACAGTACCTATTTCCTAGAGTTGAAGGTGTAATCCATGTCCAGGATTAGCCTTGGGCATTGCACATATTAGGTGTACTACATATTAGGTGTACTACAGATGTTTGTGGTTACCTGCCACAGGGAGTCATCACTATCAACATTAAGGTAGATGTTACATGCCCTCCAAATGGCCTTTAAATATCTTGATTCCTTGTCCTCTAGCTTGTTTTGGTATCATAGAGCAAATTATAAAAAGTATTTTAGGCCTGGGTGCAGTGGCTCACATCTCTAATCCTGGCACTTTGGGAGGCAGAGGTGGGAGGATCACCCAGGCATTCAAGATCAGCCTGAACCACATGGCAAGACCCCATCTCTACTAATTTTCTTTGAAAATTAGTGGGGATGGTGGCACGTGCCCATAGCCTTAGCTACTTGGGAAGCTGAGGATCACTCAAGTGCAGGAGGTTGCTGTGAGCTGTGATGACACCATTGCACTCTACCCAGGGTAAGAGCGAGACCCTGTCTCAAAAAAAAAAAAAAAAAAGAGTTTTAGGGATTCATTGTCAATCCTGTCTTTTCTGTGTTCTTCCTCAGGTTTTGATGGGACAGTCCAGGTCTATGATGTAACATCTTGGAATGGAATGGGGAGGCAAATAGAACCTCTCTTCACTCACAGAGGTCATATCTTTCTAGATGGAAATGGGATGGACACTGCCCCACTGGTCACCACCCACACCTGGCATCCCTGCAAACCAAGGACTGTGTTGTCAGCAGCAAGTGATGCCTCTCTTCATGTGTGGGATTGGGTGGACCTTCGTGCCTCCCAGTGACACCAGCAGCATTTTCTGTCCAGGCCTCTAGGAAGAGGAGCTACTCTGGTAGCAAAGGAATTGATGTAGGACTCACCTGACCACAATTCTTTGTTATCAGCTGTGTGGCCTTTGGCAGGTCAACCAGCCTCTCTTAGCCCCAGTTTCCATTATTTGTAAAATCAGGATAGTGACAGCTACCTTGCAGGGTTGTTGGGGATGTTAGAAGCCCCATTTCCCCTAAGTGTAAGATGGCAGTGCTTTGTCCCTGGATTCTTCACTCTGTATCATAGTGAGAATCAGAAGAGCTAGTGAATGCAAACATGTTTCTGAGGACCTTTTTACAGAAAAAAAATGCATAAGGACCAGTAAACATGAAAAATGACAATCCCAGTAGCAATAAAGGAAATAGGGATTAAAACAGCATTATTTCATTTTTGCTTTCCTAATTGCCAAATGTGACAAGTATTGCTTTGAGGCCAGGCACAGTGACTCAGGCCTGTAATCCCAGCATTTTGGGAGGCCAAAGTGGGAGGATCACTTGAGTCTTAAAGAGTTCAAGACAAGCCTGGGCAACATAGTGAGACTCCTTGAGACTCCTTTCTCCACATTTTTTTAAAAAAGCAAAACAAACACTTCTTTGAAAGCTGATCCAAGTTACAGGATATGAGGGACATTTCCTTTTGGGATCCCATAGCAAATATTAGTGCACTCACATCCTCATTAAATATAATTTCTCGCTGTAGCTTTAGCTATACCATGGTGGTGCCTATAGTCCTAGCTACTTTGGAGGTTGAGGCAGGAGAATCCCTGGAACCCTGAAGTTTGAGGTTGCTGTGAGCTGTGACCCCATGGCACAGACAAAGACTCCATCTCTCTTCTCTCTCATACATACACAAAGAATCACCTAGGACGTCTGTGACTCAGTGAATAGGGCACTGGCCCCATATATGGAGGGTGGCAGGTTTAAACCCAGCCTTGGCCAAACTGCAACAAAAAAATAGCCAGGCGTTGTGGCAGGTGCCTGTAGTCCCAGCTACTTGGGAGGCTGAGGCAAGAGCATTGCTTAAGCCCAGGAGTTAGAGGTTGCTGTGAGCTGTGATGCTGCAGCACTCTACCCAGGGCGATGGCTTGAGGCTCTGTCTCACAAAAAAAAAAAAACAAAAAAGAAAGAAAGAAAAAAACAGAGATAGCAGGACTCCACTTTTGGAGTTTCTGGCTCAGTAGGAGTATTAGGGTTCAGTGCGAGAAGTGACCCACTAACAGGTATCTCACACACACATGCATACATAGATTTGGTACCAGCATCCTTGCTTTCCTAGCTGTGGGAGCTCGTCAGTCTCCATCAGGCTGTTGGCCTCACACCAGGAGCTAGAGCCCGAGGCCTAGGGGGCAGGCAGCTGGGAAGTACTGATGGAAGTAGAGTGTGGCAAGCAAGGACCAGCTGTCTCCAGTCTAGAAGCAGCTCTCTATGGAACACAGGAAAGGGGACTCGTTGCCTGTAAAGCAGAGCAGAGCCTCAAAATGGTCTTTGTGAGCCATTCTGGACTACTGGTTCAATGCAGGGTTGAGTCAGTCAATATTTGAGGATAGGAAATAAACAGTGTCCTACTCCACTTGGAAGCAGAGGAGGAAGTGAATTCTGGGGAATTCAATTCCACTCCTGCCAAGTTGCCACTGGTAAAGCCACCACAGGTTTTGAGGTGGAGCCCAAGAATTTGCATTTCTAATATGTACCCAGGAGAGGCTGATGCGGGCATGGGGGCCTGGCAGGATGTTTCTTGTGCCTGTCTCAAAAATTTCACATCTATGTAGCCTCTGCCACTGTATGCCAGTTGTACCTCCAAATTTAGTGACAACTACAAATTATCCCTCACCCCCAAATTTCCAAAATGCTTGTGAAGTCTACAGGTTGCACAAGAAGAAACTCCTGGGATTCTTGACAATTTTAGGAAGATGCCTCAGAGAATCCATAAAGAGAGAAGAAACAACCATCTGTTCATGTTGATGTCAGCAAGGGATCCATCCAGCTCAGGTGCAGGCAGGTGGGGAAAAGGCTCAGTGGCAAATAAATGAGAAACTTCAGCAACTGTTCTGACCTCACAAAAATTCAAGGTAATATAAGAAAAAGATTAAGCAACAATTTGGAGAAGATATAAAAGAAGGAAGCAAGAAATCCAGCAACAGAAGTCCACTGTGACCACACACCTAAGTCACATTCTCCAACAGCCCCACCAATTATAAAGCTGCCATTTTGACCACACTGTTCAACTTGGTCAGGAATCTGGGTAGAGGAAGAAGAGTACTATTTATTGGATCTCCTAAAATTCTAACAAATGACTGGGCCCACCAGGGAGAGGAGCTCATGTTAATCATGATAAGAAACCCTCTAATATTTGGGGTTTTCTGTGCTCACTTTTTCTGTTAATTTGGTTAAGTGATAATTAATCATAGTTAAAATTCAGATAAGACATTTAGAGGTTAAAATCATAAACACTCATAATTCCGTTTTATCTTTTTTCAAGGTAACAAACAAGGTTTAAACTTAGGGGAACAGGCTTTCCTGGGTGTTACCTGCTTCTCTGTTCTTGTTCCAACTCCTGTCTTTTTAGCACCACAGAATAAGCCAGGAATGCTAAGTGCCCGGGTTTCTCTCCCAGCCTTTTGCCTGAGAATTCCAGCGATGACTATTGGTGGAATACAAGCTTCTACTCATTACCTGCTGCACAGGAAGTTTTCTGAACCTCCTTGAAATCCTGGAGAATGATATTACAAATCTCTTCACCTCTCTGTACCCTGGTGACCCCATCTGGCTAGGGAATTGGAAGGTCCTGCTCAGGAAAAAGCAAGAAGGGACACGAAATTCTATAGTTAATGACTCCCTCCTTTTAAAATCCTTTGAGGAGTAGAAGACAATGTGCTCACTGATTTAATAATTATAATGATAATGAAAACTAACATTTGCTGACTGCTAACAATGTATCAGAATCCTCATTTCAGCCCAGTGAGGTAGATACCATCACAGTGTCCATTTCATAGATAAGAAAATAGAGGCTCAGTATAGGCAAAAAGCTTATATGTAAGACTTTTTTTTTTTTTTTTTGAGACAGAGCCTCAAGCTGTCACCCTGGATAGAATGCTGTGGCACCATAGCTCATAGCAATCTCCAATTCCTGGGCTCAAGCGACTCTCCTGCCTCCACCTCCCAAGTAGCTGGGACTACAGGCACCTGCCACAATGCCCAGGCATTTTTTTTTTTTTGCAGCCATCATTGTTGTTTGGCTGGCCCAGGTTGGATTTGAACCCTCCAGCTCAAGTGTACATGGCTGGTGCCTTAGCCGCTTGAGCCACAGGCACTGAGCTTATGTAAGACTTTTACACAGATATTTCTGTGAGAGTAAGTTAAAAGTCTTTGGGAGACAGAATGGAAAAACCTGGCTAGCACTCCATTATTGTTACAGGCCTGGTCATGTAGGAGACAGGGCCTGCTGACTTGTGGCCTGAGCACGGAGGCAGAGCTTGAAAGCAGGCTCTGTATATCTCAGGAATTTTCAAACTACTCCCTAAAGATGGATGACTGCCTCCAGATGGTCTGTTAAAGGTCAAGCATTGTATCTGTTTGATCTTCTGGAGCTCTGACTTTTATAGTATGATACTTCCAATTATTTAGCATAAGAACAACTTTAGATAAGGTTAGGAGTGTTGTTATTGGCTAAGCAGTCGACATCCTGACACAGGTAGTGAGGGTCTGGGTTTTGAGTTAAGACCTATTAGATTTATGATGCGTACGTGCAGAACTGCCTATATAAGTTGTGGTAGAATAAAGATTTCTTGTCACACACCAGAGAGAGCGGTGATCTTCCTTTTCTGTTAGACAATTTCAATTACAGAACTTATACTCTGCCAGGGCACTGACATTCACCTCACACAACAGCTCAGGGTGTTCAACCAGCTTTCACAAGAACAGACAAGTCTTTAAGTGGCAGACTGCTATAAATAATATAAGCTGAATTCATATTTATTGAGTACTCTTTTTTTTTTTTTATAGACAGAATCTAATTATGTCACCCTGGGTAGAGTGACATGGTATCATCATAGCTCACTGCAACTTCAAACTCCTGGGCTCAAGCATTCCTCTTGCCTCAGCCTCCCAAGTAGCTGGAACTGTAGGTGCCTGTCATGACGCCAGGCTAGTTTTTTTCTATTAATTTGTTTTTTATATATTAAGATGGGGTCTTGCTCTGTTGCCCAGGCTAAAATGCAGCGGTATCATCATAGCTCACTGCAACCTCAAACTCCTGGGCTCAAATGATCCTACCACCTCAGCCTCTGAAATAGCTGGTACTATAGCTGCACACCACACCCTCCTAATCTTATTTTTTTGTATAGACAAGGTCTTGTTAATGTTGCCCAGGACAGTTCTGAACTCCCAGCTTCCAAGTAGTTATCCCATCTCAGCTCTACAAAGTGCTAGGATTACAGGAATGAGTCACCACACCCAGCCCTATGGGGTACATTAGATGGAAAGAGACAGCTGGAATGACTAAAATTCCAACCTGTCTCCTGCATTCATATATATCTCTATCTCTCTCTGTGTGTGTGTATTTTTTTTTGTTTTGGTAGAGCTGGGGTCTCACTATGTTGCTCAGGCTGTCTGGCCTCAAGCAATCCTGTCTCGGCTTCTCAAAGTGTTGGTGACACTGCACCCAGCCTGTTTCTATAATATTGTTACTAAAAGCAGGAAAGGGGACTCCTTGGCTATAAAGCAGAGCAGAGCCTGATAATGGTCTTTGCGAGCCACTCTGGACTACTAGTTCAATGCAGGGTTGAGGCAGTCAATATTTGAGGATAGGAAATTAACAGTGTCCTCCCAAAGAAGCCATCAATTTTCCCCCAGTGAGCCATTCCAGATATTAGTCACAGCACAGCCAGAACAATAATCATGTCTCCTGGTTCACGTTCTCCAATGCTTCCCACTGTTCTGAGGTATACTGGGAAGCAGTGCTTACTATCAGGATTCCTCTTCCAAGCCTGGGGACCAAGTCTCTTGGGCTCCTTTCAGGGCCATTTCATTTCATCCCATCACATATGACACTGCGTTCCCTTTGGAGACTTCTCTATTCTGCAGAAGGTGTCCTGCCACCTCTAAGGCATTCAAGGTGTTAGCAAGCGCCCAGGGACTCATTAGGGCATCCATCTTGTCATAGAAGGCACAGGTGCCTGGCATGGGGGGTGCTCCTGGCTTTGCAGTAGTTGGTCTAGAGGTTTTTGAACTAGTAGTGACAGTGTCGCAGGGTCTGCAGAGAGCCATGCTCTTGCAGCCACTCTACTACACTCAGATTCCAATGGCAGGTAGGGAGTTTTCATGGATCTAGGACTCACCAAGAATTCCCAGAAAAATCTTGGGTGCACTTGTAGCCCCAGTACGTGCCTGCCACCTTCTCATCCTCCTGGCCCTGCCACTCTAGCCCATCCCATGTCTTAGCTTTTCTCCAGATTGGCACGTGGCCAGGCTGGTGCTCTTGGCTCACCCACTGCAGTCTCTCCCACTCTCCTGCTTTCCAGAGTGCTGAGGATCTGAGCTCTGTCATTGTTCCGCATGCTCCACATGGGAGTTCACCTGGGTCTGTGGACTGGAAAATACGTTTGGAGGGAAATAAACAGAAGATATGATGATTTGCTGAATCTAATCCCAACCATTTTATATGTCAGAGAGAAGAGATAGTAATTTTTTTTTTGAGACAGAATCTCACTCTATCACCCAGGCTAGAGTGCCATGGTATCAGCCTAGCTCAGAAACCTCAAACTCCTGGGATCAAGGGATCCTTCTGCCTCAGCTTCCTGAGGAGCTAGAACTACAGGTGCCTGCCACAAGGCCCAGCTAATTTTTCTATTTTTAATAGAGATGGGGTCTTGATCTTGCTCAGGCTGGTCTTGAACTCCTGAGCTCAAGGATTCCCACACTTTGTCCTCCCAGACTGCTAGGATTACAGGTATGAGCCACCACACCCAGCCAAGAGATAGTAAATTTTTTTAAAAATCTAGGGGAATTCTTGGAAAACTCAAGGAAAATAATGTTAAGGACTATGAGAGATGAACAAGAAAAAACTCAGGCCCAAATCTATAGCTATATATCCATGTTCATATATCTTGTAACAAATAAAATTTAAACACACATCATTTCCCTAAGATGAACTTTCAATCTAATATCCTTTCTGGGCTCAAGAAACTCATCCTCTGGTGGCGCCTGTGGCTCAGTGAGTAGGGCGCCGGCCCCATATACTGGAGGTGGCAGGTTCAAACCTGGCCCTGGCCAGAACCTGAAAAAAAAAAAAAAAAAAAAAGAAAAAAGAAACTCATCCTTGCTGACAAACTATGGTGTTGGATTTCTTTTAAGCAAGATTGAAGAAAGGAACGAATTTGAAAAATTCAACCCAATAAAGGTCTAGAGCAGTGTTTTTCAACCTTTTTTTAATCTCACAGCACACTTGAACCTGTAGTTAAACTTCCCTGGCACAATTAAATTATGTTGATCAAAAAAGAGAATGAAAGAATGAATACTTACTTTGCTTTGAACTCCTTTCGAAAATAATTAAATTAATTAATGATCTTTAAAAATTTCTGTGGCATACCGATGATCCTCTCAAGGCACATCAGTTGAAAATCATTGGTCTGGAGTAATAAATACCACAGAAACCTTATGACTAACTTTGACTATAAAGGAAAAAGTTATTCTTACCTAGCAAGATCCCACATTTGCAGAATTCTGCCAGGTTAGGTTCCAGTAGTTTCTGTGCTTCCTGGGAGACATATACAGCCACGCTGCCAAATGTCACCAGCTCCTGACAAGACATAACACCCTTCCTCAAAGCACTATGCCTTGGGACAAAACGCCTCTATAATGCCTGAGTCACAAGGCAAGTGCCCAAACAGAAAAAATACAAATGTGAGTTTTCTTTAGCTTTGAAGTGCAATAAAGGGGGCAGGAGGAGAGAAAGATAGAAAGATGCTAACATTTACTGAACACCTATGCACTGAGACAGACAGAAGCTTTTCAGCTTTGCTCAAAGTTACACAGCTAGTACAGCTCATAGTTTGGACTTGAACTTAGGGTTATCTGCCTCTGAACGTTTTTGTTTTTGTTTTTGTTTTCCCTCACTATCTAGTACTGCATGCTATGTGAACAAGATCCAGATGTAGAAAGAATCAGTAAGTACCTTTAAAGCAAACAAACAAATCAATATAATCTGACAATTTCAGGGTCAAGGAAAAGAATAATTGTAATGTAATCTCTTGCTACCACAGCCATGGGACTGCCTATGTAAATAAGGAGATTTGGAAAGTCCTTTGAGGACTGATATAATTTTGGAGCCTAATCTGTAAAACTACTGGGCCTCCTTGCTGGGTAAAATTCTTTTGGAATTTCTGGGCAGCAAGAGAGTTGGCTGTAGAGAGCCCACTCAAGTAGTAGGTGACCTGAGTAGAGAAAAGGCTTGGTCACCTGGGAGCTGTGCACCACCGCCTGGTCACCACTGCTCTTGTCTATAGGAATTCTCAGAGCCTGAGGATCAGGCAGGGCTAGGAAAAAGGAAAGAAGCCATTAAAGTACATGGTTCTCAGCTCCTCTTAGGGAGTAGCCTAAGTTCAAAAACAGGAGTCTTCTTCCTTGTCTTAGTATCTGCTTTCATTTCTCAAAGGAAGGTTGGTGAAAATCCCAAATGATACATCTCTAAGCTGATATTTCTAGGTTTCCCCTTCTATATCCATGCAAGTACTGTCAGGGTTTTATAATTTTATTTTTTAGTTTTGGTATGCAACCTTACCTTGTATCTTTTTCACCAACCAGGTCTAAAGTCTGTCCCTGCCCGTAACCTACTGGGACCAGTAATCTCTCATTTGCACAAGGGGAGGTGCCACAGACACCCCTGTGTTGTCTTACAAAGCATGGCGGCCAGAATCCTTCTTCCCTTTGAAGATACCTATTTAGGATCTCACAGAATAATGCAGTCAGCCACAGTTCATATGCCACATCTTCCAACTAGAAGGGAGCTGGATCTTCTAGCCTCCTTTCTGTATTCAGGGTAACTTTATGCTCTCCCCACAGAAGGGTTCCTCCTTCCTCCCCATACTCCTTTTCTTACTACTGTTAAGGTAGAATCTCACCTCTATTTTGGGGTTGTGGAACCAACAATTTTGGTTCCTCTGGTTCTGATTTAAGCTCTTCAGCATTGCCTAGAACAGGCACATGGATTCTTTCTGTGCTTGCTTTGGATGGATGTTTAGAGAACTTAGTACTGATCATGAAGGTTCTTTCTGAGAGCACATCTTATCCCTATTCAAGGACGAGGAGTCATCAAAATTCTGCAAGGAACTAAAACTTAAGCACCCCAAGACACAAAGCAGCAAAGGAAAAAGTCAGTCTTCTTCAAATCCCTGCAGCATCGGTAAAGAGTGTGGATGTGTGGAATACTTCCTGGAGACATGCCTGGAACTCAGGCCCACTGCAACCTGGCCACCCAGCTTTTCTGGAGCTGCTCCTACCTGCTCTGCCAATCCTACATAAAACACACAGGACATATTCAGCTATTTTTCTATAGGTTCAATTATGTCAATAAAGACCAGTGAAGCTGCTTCGTGCATTCGGGCTGGCTGCAACAGAATGAGAACTATCCTCCAAAACCAGACCCCTGTCATACTGTGTTCCTCCTTGCTCTGACAGCTGCTCAACCCATTCTAAACAATTCTCTTACTTAATGGCAGGGATCAACACTCAAAGCAGCCAATGTTGTACATTTTCTGAAGAGTTGATTGAAACTTGGAAAATTGTAGTTACTAGGACCACAGAAAAGCAAATTTTAGTTTGACATAAACAGCAAATTACTACATGCTATCTACACTGTTGGCAATCCAGGTGGCTCTCTCATATTCCTCAATTACAACTGCTCAGAACCATGCTCTTATATCTCACCTGCAGCCTCTGTCCTCCAAGTTCTTTCTCAAAGTCTCCGGCCAGAGCCTCTGCTTCCTCACTCCAGTGTTGTCCATCTCAGATCTGGATCTCCTAGGGAAGAACAATCAGGAACTGTTCCAGAACTAGTGACTCTAGGATCTGCTTTTTTGTATACTTTTCTGGTCTCAGCCACTGGAGACAGACATTCCAGAATTGGATGAGGGCCTCCTGGGGTCCTGATGATTCTTGATACTGCCCAAAATCTCTGCCAGAATGTCTCTAAATGAGAGTCATTGTCTTGAAGAGAAATTTCCTTTTCCCAATGGGAACCTTTTTCCAGTTTCTATTTGAAGATGATCTACTCTAGGAGGAGTCTGGATTTGTTGGCCCATTGCTACAGCTATTGTTCAGCTCAGAAAAAAACCCTTGCAACTGCACTCTGCAGCTCACATCTCTTCTATCACCTCATTTGCAAGCCATCTTCAATTACAGTCATCAAGTGGAACTTGAAATTCTGGGGTCAGAGACACACATTACAAAGTGAACTCTAGTGAAAATCACAGGTGTTAGCTCAGTAAGATTGGGAAGAGCGCCTGCCCCACCCCACTCCATGACCAAGTGCTCGCAGTCACTGGGGAGGCAATGCAGCAGTTTGTTAAGAGGGGTCAAGATTGGTGATCTGGTAGAGAAGCTTGAATCTGTGTTTACGTGGCAATTATTTTAAGGCTGAGGAAAGGCCAATTACCCACTGAAGAATGCCCACAGGCAGATGGAGATTATGTATCGCCCACCCTTCCAAGCCACTGGCCTTCACAACTGCAGGGTGTTGCAAAGAGAATGTCTAGCACGAGTCTGAGAAGGCGCGAAAGGTAGCAGCACCACGGAGAGCAATATGGGGCAGAGCAGACTCCAAATCTCAGAGCTTCAAAAGCTAAGTGCGTTGTAGTCCCAGCTACTTGGGAGGCTGAGGCAAGAGAATCCCTTAAGCCCAAGAGATTGAGGTTGCTGTGAGCTGTGACGCCACTGCACTCTATCCAGGGCGACGGCTTGAGACTCTGTCTCAAAAAAAAAAAAGGGAAAAACAACTCTGGCTGCTCAACTGTCCTCACCTCTGGCTAGGCTCTCCAACTCTGGCATCATAATTCTCTCCCACACAAGGTGGTTCACCTTGGTTAAAGTTACAAGTTTTAAGAGAATAATAAAAACAGACACAGTATGTCAGAGTTGGAAGAAAATTTAAGAGATAACTTGGCTTCAAGTCTCTTAGGGCTGAAGTAGTCACGGCTCAGAGACCGCTCCCTCCTCCAGGGACTTGCTTAAGGTCACACAGTTGGTTTATGGCAGGAAAAGGGCCAGTGGCTCAGCTCTCTGACCGCGAACGGGTGCCGAGCTCATAGATCATGACTTATGCTGGACGGCAACTCTGCTTCGAGGGCGACACCCTCTAAAAGCTTTACGGGTCAAAAGGGGGCCTTGGGGGCTGTGGCACCTCCGTGCCACGGAGCCAGGGACACGCTCCGCAGGCCCAGCGTGCAGCTGGGAAGAGGCCGCCGTCAGCACGAGGAGCGGGTCGCGCCCCGCAGCCCGACCACGCCCACTCGCGTGGACCCAGAGCCGCTTCCGCCCTCCGAGGCCGCAGAATGCGGACAGCTGGGCCCCGTGGCGCCTCCTCTGCTGCCGCGCAACGTCCAGAGCACGACACTCCAATCCCGAGCCCAGACTCCAAGTCCAGGCGTTCGGACGGCTGCCAGACCCTCAGCAGAAACCCAGCCCTAGAGGTACTAAGTGTTCGCAGGCGCCTCATTTCCCGAAGGCCTCCGCCCTCAGACGGACAGCAGCGCCAGCCAATAAACCATGACGTTGGCTCAGCCGCTTATTTGCTTCAGACGAATCGTTGACGGCGGGTGGGACTTCCCCAGTCGCCGTGCGGAGGGGGCGTGGCCCCGAGCCGCAGGTGGCCGAGAATCGCTTGCGGAGAGTGTCGGAGCTGCAGTCTTGCTTGTGCGGCTTGGGGACTCGGGGGGTGGGGGTACGGGGGGAGCCGGGAGCCTTTACAGAGTGCTTTCGCTTAGGGCTGAGGGCGCTGTGTAAACCTGTTAGATACTCTTTGTCCCTGTTATCCAGACTTGAGGTGTCTGTTCGCGTGGAGCTGGGACTCCAGTTAGGGTTTCTGCCACTGAAAGTGCTTTTCAATGGCTTGGTTGCCGGCTGTGGTGATGCGTCGCCCCTACGACCTCCCCAGACCCCGCACACGTCCTCATTTCCAGCGTGCACAGTCCTGGGCCATTCAAGAGGAATACCATTGGAGCTTATTTTTATTTATTTATTTTTTTGAGACAGTCTCAACCTGTCGCCGTGGGTAGAGTGCCGTGGCGTCACAGCTCACAGCAACCTCTAACTCCTGGGCCCAAGCGATTCTTTTGCCTCAGCCTCCCAAGTAGCTGGGACTACAGGCGCCCGCCACAATGCCCGGCTATTTTTTGGCCCAGGCTGGATTCGAACTTGCCAGCTTCGGTATACATGGATGGCGCCCTAGCCGCCTGTTCAACAATCAGTATTCACTTTGGGCTGAGCACCAGGCCTGAGTGTGCTGTGGAGGCAAGGGTAAACAAACATCACTTTCTTTTTACGAAATGCAATCTAGCTGAGGGTGCATTTTCAAAAACACTGCCGTGAAGAACCCTAACTCCATTGTGGTGTGACAAATCTCAAGTGGAGGTGTGTGCAAAGAAAACGAATTGCTAGAAATGCTAGACAGGGGATGAGGGAGGCCAGGATAGGAGCAGGTGCAACCTCTGGGAAGGAGAACGGAAACCTCTTTATTTAGCATCTACCCCTTTTATCTGGTTCGGGAATCTGGGATCCCTGCATAGTAGGTCTCACTCCCCATTTAACAGATGAAAAGTCCAAACACAACAAAGGTTGGTGACGCTGTGATCTGCTGTGACCTGCTGTAAGAGCAGCCTGTGCTGAGAGAAAGCACAGGGCGACCGGGAGCCCCCCAGATAGCCAGCTTCCAGGTGGAGCCTGGCAGTACCTTCTCAGGAGGCTCGTGTGGACACTGGGCAGCGCGTGTCACCTGCACACACACTCTGCTTTCACATCATTCCCTGGGCCAGCCCGGAAATTCCAGAGCTGCTTTAGAAACTGGCAAAGTGGGGCAAAGGCCCAACCCGCGAGGGGGCTTTGGGTTCCCACCTTCCAGTCACTGGAGAGCTCTGCTTCTATATCTTTCTTTCTTTCTTTCTTTTTTTTTGCAGTTTTTGGCTGGGGCCAGGTTTGAACCCGCCATCTCCAGTATATGGGGCCACAGGTATATTTGAGCCACATGCCCCAACCTATTTTTTTTTTTTATTTTATTTCTTAATCAGGCCCAGAGGAAGTTCAAAATTGCTGTCTTTGGTCTGCAGGGTCGATGCAGGTGACCAGCTACATTTTTTTTTAAAACTTGTGTGTGTGTGTGTGTGTGTGTGTCTTTTAGACAAGAGTTTCACTCTGTTGCCCAGGCTGGAGTACTGAGGCGTCATGTCTCACTCACAGCAACCTTAAACTCCTGGGCTTAAGCAATCCTCCTGCCTCAGCCTCCCCAGCAGCTGGTACTACAGGTGCCCACCACAACACCCAGCTAGTTTTTCTATTTTTAGTAAAGACAAGGTCTTGCTTTGGCTTAGGCTGGTCTTGAACTCCTGAGCTTAAGGGATCCTTGGCCTCACAGTGTGTTAGGATTACAGGAATTAATCCTTTAAGAATTTTAAGGACCGTTGTGATTACATTGGGTCAGTTGATTAGTCGGGGATGATTCCCCCCCCTTTTTGAGAAAGGGTTGATGATAGAGTGCAGCGGTGTCATCATAGCTCACAGCAACCTCAAAACTCCTGGGCTTAAAATTCCCTTGCCTCAGCTTCCTCAGTGGCAGAGATTACAGGTGCATGTCACCACACCCAGCTAATTATTATTTTTTTGTAAAAAGTAGGGTCTCACTATGTTGCCTAGGCTGGTCTCAAGTGATCCTCCTGGATTGACCTCTCAAAGTGCTGAGATTATAGACATGAGCCTCCACACCTGGCCTATCAGTTTTAATATTTTGTTATTTTATCCATTTTTTCCTATCTGGTATTTCATGTTTTAACAATACAATGGAGTTAACTGACTTAGGAGTCATGGTTAAGAGGTGCTGGGCAAATTAATAACCAAACATCTCCTCTGAATATCCACTGTCTCATCTGTGGAGTGAGGATATTCAGATTTTTTTTTTTTTTAGAGACAGAGTCTCACTCTCTTGCCCTCGGTAGAGTGCTGTGGCATCACAGCTCACAGCCACCTCCAGCTCTTGGGCTTAGGCGATTCTCTTGCCTCACTCTCCTGAGTAGCTGAAGTGAGGATATTTCCCTATCTCCTAGGTTTGTTATCAGGTTTGAGAAAATATGTAAAAGCTCATCACAGGGCCTGGCACATGACTCTCTGTGAATTTCTCTCTAACTGCTCTGTGAATTTTGTTACTGTGAACTATTATGGCTTATTGTAAAGTATAAATGCAAACCAAGGGAAGCATATTCCATGAAAAAAAAAGTCATTACATTATGACCTGCTTGTAATGGAGGTAGGTAAGTATCCTCACTCCACAGATGAGGCAGTGGAGATTCAGAGATGTTTGGGTGTTAACTTGCCCAGCACCTCTTAACCATGACTCCTAAGTCAGTTACTGTATTGTTAAAGCCGCGAGAAATACCTGATAGGAACAAATGGATAAAATAACAAGGTAAAAGTAAAGGTGTGTAGTTAGTAATTACAAGTTTATCTAGAACTATAACTTTATATCTCCCCATATCTCCTCCACTATACCACATACTTCAGGGCAGGGTCAGGAAGGACACAGGTGCTGAGTGGAAGGAGACATAAACGGAGAATTCTAGGGTGCTGATAAGTAGTTTCTTGATTTGGGTGCTGGTTACACAAGTGTGTGTGATTTGTAAAAACTCAAGGAGCTGTACACTTGTGTGCACACATCTGCTATACTTAGATACATAGAGATAGATGTCTTTTTTTTTTTTTGTAGAGACAGAGTCTCACTTTATTGCCCTCAGTAGAGTGCCGTGGTGTCACACAGATCACAGCAACCTCCATATCCTGGGCTTAGGCTATTCTCTTGCCTCAGCCTCCTGAGTAGCTGGGACCACAGACACCCACCACAAAACCCGGCTATTTTCTTTTTTGCAGTTCTGGTAAAGCTGGGTTTGAACCTGCCAACTTTGGTATATGGGGCTGGCGCCCTACTCAATGAGCCACAGGCGCTGCTCAATAGTTGTCTTTTTGAGACAGGATCTCACTCTGTTGCCCAAGCTGGCATGCAGTGGTGCAATCATAGCTATCACCTCAAACTCCTGGGTTCAAGAGACTCTCCCAGGTTCATGCCATCATGCTCAGCTAATTATTTTTTTAAAATTTCTTGGCAGTCATGGTCTTCCTGTTATCCAGACATGTCTTGAACACCTGAGCTCAAGCAATGTTTCCTCCTAAGCCTCCCAAAGTTCTGAGATTACAGGCATAAGCTGCCATGCTTGGCCCTGTCTGCTAAATTTCAATAAAAAGTTTAAAACAAGGGGAACTGTCTCAGGATATAGTTATATTAATATGCTTGATTAAAGGTTAAGAGTAAGATAAAGTCTCAAGTTTCACTGCTTGTGCAAACAGAAAAAAAATAGATTGCGTACTACAGATTCAGCTACTATATAGAAGATGCATGGTTTTCTACTGGCTTTTGATTATGTGACATTTCAGAAATACAAGTTGTTTCATTAAGATACTGGTTTGTTAATTGAAACTGTTGATAAAAAGATACTGGTTGGTTGGTCTTATACGGTGTGCATACCATATGTGGGTAAATATTGAGTGGGCATCTCCACACCTGTGGCTCAAGTGGTTAAGGCACCAACCACATACACCTGAGCTGGCGGGTTCAAATCCAGCCCAGGCCCACCAATGACAGCTTGGCTGCAACCAAAAAATAGCCAGAGCCTTGTGGCAGGCGCCTATAGTCCTAGCTACTTGGGAGGTGGAGGCAGGAGAATCGCTTGAGCCCAGGAGTTGGAGATTGCTGTGAGCTGTGATGCCACAGCAGTCTACCCAGGGTGACAGCTTGAGTCTCTGTCTCAAAATATATATATATATATATATATATATATAGAGTGGGCACTGAAGTTAATAATCTTTCACCTTACCAAAGGAAACCTATTCAATTTTCCAGGCCAGAATTTTGGGGTCCCTCTGCCTCTTGCATATATGTGTATCTCTATGAAGAGAACCAAGTGGCAAATATTCCTTGAGTTCCTATCACATGTACTGAGCAAGAGATGAAGTCTTGAACCTTAGGGCAGGTATGAACATAAGAAAGAGGAGGAGGGGCAGCAGATGGGTAACAGACAGGTGTCAGGAGAGTTGCAGCAGGAAAGTGAGAGAGGGGAGCACAGCCAGGGTTACACCCACCTGAAAAGTGTAGAGAAGGCTGCATGGAGGAGGTGGTGCCCAGGCTGTATCTTCAAAGGTGGGCGGGTGGGCAGTGCCCATAGCTCAGTGGGTAGGGCTCTGACCACATATACCAAGGATGGCTGGTTGGAACCAGGCCCAGGCCAGCTAAAACAATGACAACTGCAACAACAACAACAACAAAATAGCCTGTAAGTCCCAGCTACTTGGGAGGCTGAGGCAAGAGAATCACTTAAGCCCAAGAGTTTGATTTGTTGTACCCAGGGGTGACAGCCTGAGACTGTGTCTCAAAAAAAGAAAAGCAAAGGTGGGGAGTTGTGGTCCCCCGCAGGCAGGGAGGCTCTGAATTCTAGAAAAGGAAGCAGGCACGTTTCAGCTGGGGACATTGAAGGGGAGCCTTCCAGGAGCAAGGATTTGCAAGGCATAGAGGTGTGTGATAAGGTTCCACAGAGGTTTCCATCAGAAAGACCTCTTCTGCTGTGGAAGGAATGTGGCCTTTCTATAGGTGAGGAGCCTGGGAAGGTTTAAGGTGAGGGGTGACCAGCTCCATCCATGCAGTGGGAGAAGGCTCATTCTGGCTGCAACAAGGAGGGAGAAGCAGGGGGGAGGGCTGGATGGAGTTATTGTAGTCATCAGGCAAAGGTCTGAACTATGCCAGAGGCTGGTAAGTGGTAAGTAGAGGGGCAGAATTTGAAGGATGTGGTTCCCAAATAGCTCTTAGGAATGCGAGAGAGGAAAGAGTCCAGGTCCAGGACTCATTGGATTTGGGGTTGGGTGAGGCTGGATGGGTGGTGGTGCTACTCACAGAGGAAATACAAGGAGGTGCCCAAGGGGGGAGGGCACCTGAGTTCTGGGAATGCTGAGTTTGAGACTCTAGAACAACTTCAGCAGGTGAGCAGGTCACTGAAGAAGCCAGAAGTGTAGTAACTGACCCAGCAAGAAGACCCCTAAAAGCCCCTCACTGTTTCAGCCTGAGTCCCTGTCCATCTCAAACCCCCCCTTATCGGTTTAATTCTGAGAACAGGTTACAAGGAAGTTCTCCGAGTTCCCTGACTCCCTAGCCAGTTAAACAATGGTAAAGACTTACTCAAGCAGTTTCCCAGGTTACTGAGTTTCCCAAGCTACTGGACTTTCCAAGTTGTCCCCATGGTTACTGAGTTACCCCGTGAGCCGCCAAGCAGCAACCCCCTGAGCCAACTACCTGTCTGTAACCCTGCCCTGTAACCGGTCATGTTTTGCTTTTGTACATGCTTGCTTTGCCACATCAGCACAAAAAGGGTATAAAAGGCTGCTGCATTTCTCTTCAGGGCCGTTTGCCCTTTGGGGCAGCGGTCTGCCTGTGCAGATGTAATAAATGACAACCTGATTTGGGCCGTTTGCCCTTTGGGGCAGCAGTCTGCCTGTGCAGATGTAATAAATCACCACCTGGTTTGGGCCGTTTGCCCTTTGGGGGCAGTGGTTCGCCTGCACAGGTGTAATAAATCATCACCTTGTGATTTGAGCCTAAAGTGGGGTCCGTGTTTCTTATGGGTGGCCCACAGTTACAACAGTAGCAAAAGAGAGACTAGAAATTGAGAGGAAACGGCTGATGGAGCAAGGTACTGACCCTGGAGAAGAGGTGAGGCTGCAGGCAGAGGTTACTGTCACTGCTAAGTTGAAAGGTCATCTCTAGGCTGAGCATGGAGTGAGGGACTGAGTACAAAGAGAGATTGGTTAGTCCAGTTGGGGGGGGGGGGATCTGAAGGAGGCCACATCTGACAGGTTCAAGGTTCTCAGAGAATGTGAGCTGACATTCTGAGAATGACCAAAATCACATAAAGGACTTGCCAAGGTGGACTTGGGGGCCAAGCTGAGGTTGAAGTAGTTTTTTTTTGTTGTTGTTGTTGTTGTGGTTTTTGGCCAGGGCTGGTGCCTTACTCCTTTGAGCCACAGGCGCTGCCCCAGTTTTTTTTTTTTTGGTAGAGACAGAGTCTCACTTTATTGCCCTGGGTAGAGTGCCGTGGCGTCACACTGCTCATAGCAACCTCCAGCTCTTGGGCTTAAGCGATTCTCTTGCCTCAGCCTCCCGAGTAGCTGGGACTACAGGCGCCCGCCACAGCGCC
>CAUYON010059370.1:0-81942 GCA_963573935.1 Arctocebus calabarensis | reverse complement strand
CCGGGCGTTGTGGTGGGCACCTGTAGTTTCAGCTACTTGGGAGGCTGAGGCAAGAGAATCGCCTAAGCCCAAGAGCTGGAGGTTGCTGTGAGCTGTGATGCCACGGCACTCTACCGAGGGCGACAAAGTGAGACTCTGTCTCTAAAACAAAATCAACAATAAACAAAAACAAAGGAAAAAAGAAAATGGGACTCTGTTTCCTCATTGGCCCCAAATATGGCCGGGGGTGATGCCAAGTCCTCCTTCACAAGGTATGTCAAAGATTACGCATAATTAAATGAAGATGAAGTGGAATACGGAGTGAAGTGAGCTTAAATCTGCACATGGCAGGGCTGCGTAGACTGGTAACTGCTGTCCAATGTTACTGCATTCTCCTTGAGCACCAAGAGGCATGCCCCACTCTTCCTGAGGCTGGTGAAGTGGGGGCCTTGGGAGTTGTGTTCTCAACTACAGAGGAAGAAGAGAACAGGTCTCTGTCCATATCCGAGAAGCAGAGTATCCCAGGGTAATGAAAGAAATGGGGGACCCAACCAATGCCCTGCAGCACCACCCCAAGATTCTGTGGAAAACTTAATTTTTCTGTCAACTGTGAGAAAGGAACTCCAGGACAAATGATTGTATCTAATATCTGGGACAAATAGAAATGTAATATAAAGCCAGGCATGGTGGCTCATGCCTATAATCCCAGCACTCTGGGAGGCCAAGGCAGGCAGATCGCCTGAGCGCATGAGTTTGAGACCAGCTCTGAGCTAGAGCAAGACCCCCATCTCTAAAAACAGTGGGGCACTGGGCAGTGCCTATGGCTCAAGGAGTAGGGTGCCAGGCCCCATATACCGGGGGTGGCGGGTTCAAACCCAGCCTCAGCCAGAACTGCAAAAAAAAAACAAAACCCCAAAACAGTTGGGCATTGTGGTGGGCACCTGTAGTCCCAGGTAGTTGGGAGGCTGAGGCAAGAGAATCACTTGAGCGCAAGAGTTTGAGGTTGCTGTGAGCTATGATACCATTGCACTCTACCAAGGGTGACAAGTGAAACTCTGTCTCAAGAAAGAAAGAAAGAAAGGTACTATAACCCATGAACTGCAAAGTAGAATTACTGAGAAAAATCCACCTGAGCTGATGTAAACAGCCACCCACACTCAAATCAGACATAGGCTCAGTCCTGGCTGATTTACAGTGGGTCATTTTCATGAGAAGCCTAGAAAACAATTCAACCTCAGTTAGGTTTCCCATGGAGTAGGTATTGGGACCCACATAAATGAAACATAAGCAAATGGCAAACTGAAATGGAATTTGGGCTGTCTTACCTGGAAGGGTCCCCATCCATCTGATCATCCAACACAAGTACAGCACCTGCCACCTCATCTGTAAAGTCAGAATACACAGAGCTTACACATTGCTCTCTCTAACCTGGGGAGATCGTTTGACTTGATGGATTTCAAGATCATAAGATGATCATTCCTGATAAAGGTTGTTATTAGAGCCTTCCAAGGCCACATTGGTATTCATAGTAAGGAGGTGTTTACCATTTAGGGCAAGCTGAATCAACCATCAAAGACCAGTGGCTAGGACAAGTGAACCCTGGGAACCTGTAGTATATCCTAGCATCTGGAGAGAAGGAAGCCATGTCTGCCCTGGTAGGTAGATTGCTTGAGTTCAGGAGTTTGAGAGCAGCCTGAACAAGAGCAAGACCCAATCTCTAAAATTAGCCAGGTTGCTCAGTGGTTATGGCTCCAGCCACATACACCGAGGGTGGCAGGCTCAAACTGGCCAGCTAACAAATGACAATGACAAATATAACAACAACAAAAAATTGCTGGGGGTTGTGGTGGGCGCCTGTAGTCTCACCTTCTCGGGAGGCTGAGGCAAGAGAATCACTTAAGCCCAAGAGTTTTAGGTTGCTGCAAGCTGTGATGTCACAGCACTCTACCAAGGGTGACTCTGTCTCAAAAAAATGAAACAAATAACATAAAATGAAATTAGCCAGGTGTTGTGGTAGGCACCAGTAGTCCCAGCTACTTAGAAGGCTGAGGCAAGAGGATCGCTTGAGCCCAAGAGTTTGAGGTTGCTGGGAGCTATAACATCACAGCACTGTACCAAGGACGACAAAGTGAGACTCTGCCTCAAAAAATAAAAAGGAGAGATATCTAAATGGATTCAGGCTGCAGGAAGCACCAGAAAGTCAAGGGACTAGAGAAGAGTTCAGGTGACAGTCATAAGTGTGACTACTCTGTAAGGCCCCGGTTGCCATAGAAAGTTCGTAGACCACCTTGCTGCTGCCTCAACCATTATAGTTTAAACTGCTGGCCAGGCTGTTGCTGTGGCTCCTGAGAAGTCGTCCTCTCTGCAAACTTTTCTTCTGGGCCTGCAACACATGGCAGAAAATGGACCACTGTGGGAAAAACAGGAGAGGAGCTGGCCACAAGGGCAACTCCTACTTTTTCCAGTGCACACCCCAACTTCCTCCTGCCTCCTCTGCCACCCCACCATGTTCATCATCATCAACATAATCACACCCACCATACACGGAGTGCCCACGAGGTGCTAGGCGCAGGATGATTCTTTCCATACAGTTTTTCATGCAGTCCTCAGCAACTCCCACACCCTCGCTGTGTCCCCTCTCCTCCAGGCACATCATGCTGCACTCTCTTCAAGCCTTCCTTGTCCAGCTCCTGAGCACCTTCTTTCATGAAGTCTTCTCTGGCCTTCAGGAATAGTAGGTCTCTGATGAATAGTAGGGTTCTCTGCGTGGCTTTGCCCTGTCAATGTTTTCACCAGGGCTCAGACACACTCAAGACTGGCTAATTAACATTTTCATCACGTCCCCCGATGACCAAATCAGGATCACGCAAGTGTCCCTTCACAGGCTAAAATGATGGCCTAGAACCATCAAAATGAAGTTCCTTAGGCATGTCGCCAAAGGGAATGGGAGTTTGCAGGAAAGACCAATTGAATTAGTTACAGCAGTATAGAGTCTAGAACAAGACAACATATGTCTTCCTAAATTTAATCCTAGTCCAATAATATCTTGAACATTAGCCAGAAATCCCCCAGAGGTCAAAGACCATGATGATGAGGGACCCAGAAACCAAGTCTTTCAAGAAGGGTTGAAGGCACTGGGGCTGCAGTTTTGGAGAAGACTCACAGGGGTGTGCTGTCTTCAGAGGATGATTTACTGGAAGAAGAGCTGGACTGCCCGGATAGAAGACACAGGACCTCTGGGGAGGACACACAGGAAGACATATTTTGACTCAGCACAAGGAATAAGTTTCTGTGTCTGCAGTCATTGTTTTTACATGATTGTGGACCAAGAGAGGAAATGCCCTCCTGGAAGATAAAGCGCAAAGATCAGACTTGAAGGGGAAATTAATCAGCATTTACAAAGGGGCTTCTTAAGAGAAAGAAGTTCTGAGATAGGACATAATACAAGGAAAGGACAGGGGTCAGGTGAGCCTGCAAAGGTGTCAAGTAGAGACCTGGTGGTATAGTAGAGAAAACACTAAATGTGGAGTCAGAAAACCGGGGGTTCAAGTTCCAGCTCTGCCACTGGTTAGCTGTGGGATCCTGGGTAAGTGTACTCTCCCTTACTGGGCCTCATGGACCTGCATAAAAGTTGGGGCTTGGACCAGCTGATCTCAAGAGCCTTCTGTAGCCGCGTAGTCTATGACAATCAAGTTAATTTGTAGGTAGAACATCATTATTTTTCAGTCATAAAATGACTGTATGACTGTGTTTATGTAGTTGTGCCATTCTTTGGTGATTTCATGTTGATGTAAATTTTCTACTTTTAGTAGAGATGGGGGTCTCACTCTTGCTCAGGCTGGCCCTGAGCTGGTCCATTTTTGTCTTCCAGTACTGTTTTACTGTTGTTCTCTTAGAAAAGTTCTAACCTATCTCTCCTGAACTTGAGTTGGGAAGGAAATGGGTTTTGCCCCTACCTGGGTAAAAGGATGGTGGCGAGTAGTTTGACCGAGTGCCCTGGCTTGCCTGGGACTGAGGGGTTTACGATGATGAGAGACTTTCTGCGCTTGGCAAATTAGGATGGTTGATCACCTTAGTGGTGAGGAAGATGAAGGTTTGGATGTGGCTTGGAGGAGAGGTTGCTAGAAGAGCTCTTCTCCTGTTCCCTTTCTATCTGGAGTTTCTTTCATCCGCCACTTGAATTGTGAGGTGGTTTCATTACAAGGTGTGAGCCCCTTATTGGGGCTCTAGGGAGGACAAGGGAGGGCAGCCTTTCAACTAGTCACAAAGCCCAGATGAGCCAACTATTGCCGGGAAAGAAGCTGAAATGCTTGACTAGCACTGATGCTGTGGGGGATTTTCCCTTTTTCTTCAAAAAAAAAAAAAAAAAACAGAAAAGACCCAGTGGAAAAAAAAAAGTGATGAGTTGCGAGGCAGGCAGTGGGGCTCTACCCAGCCCCAGGAGACAGCGCGCAGCTCATTTGCTTAAATTTGCAGCTGACGGCTGCTACCTCTCTAGAGGCACCTGGAGAAGAATCTCTCAACATCAGACAGTGACCAGTCTGGTACTCACAGCCACAGCCATGAACTACGCCCTCACCCTGGACATGGACTTGATGAACATGGATGAACTGGTGAGTAGGTACAGATAGCATCCTGTCACCCAGCCTCTGCTTGGAATTCTGAATATCCTGTGCCATCATCCAGGGGAGAGGGGACAAGGTGGGAGTCTAGTCCCACTGTGGATCTGTAGAATCTAGACAAGCCCATTAGCTCTTAAGATTTTATTTTCCAAGGCTGGACATCATGGCTCAGGCTTGTAATCTCAAAACTCCAGGAGACGGAGGACGTTGGATTGCTTGAGCTGAGGGGTTCAAGACTAGCCTGGGCAAGAGGGAGACCCTGTCTCTACTAAAAATAGAAAAACTAGCTAGGTGTAGTGGCACACACCTCTAGTCCCAGCTATTCCAGAGGCTGAGGCAAGAAGATTGCTCAAGTCTAAGAGTTTGAGATCACTATAAGCTATGATGCCATGGGACTCTACCGAGGGAGACAGAGTGAAACTGTCTCAAAAATATATATATATTATCTTTTCCATTTTGTGAAGGGAGCTAATAAGTAGAGGAGTTGCCCCTAATAGACATCTTTTAGAGAGAGTTGGAAGACATGGGTCTTCCCCTGCATCCTCTCCTGAATTACTAAGGAACCGGGAACATAATGCTTTTCTTCTACTTCTTCTTCAATAGTGATTCTCTCCTTATGTCTTAGGGTTAGAGTGTAAGGGACCAGACAGGAAAGTACCTTGAAATTTTTCTTAATGTCAGCAGGCTGGCATTGATATCAATCATTCAACCCGTAGTTGGTCCTTTCTTGCTGTATTATTTTGTCATCAGGGCATTACATTCTGGGTTGGATGGAGAAGTTGAGGACCTGGACTTTGCTCTCAGAGAGTTTACAGTCTAGCCAAGAAGAAAATGTTCCATCACTGGAAGCTATTAGACAATGATTATATGCTATACTGAGGAATTATGAAACCAGACGTAGCAAGGGAGAAAACCCCAGTAGACTGGGGAACAGGCTGAGAGAACTCTGCAGTAATCCAAAAAATGTCTTACAGCGTATCATGGCCTCCCTCAAAAGCCTGGAATCTCTAAAGTGTTCTTGGAAAGATTTCTTGGGTGGGCTAAGAAAACAGTCCTCAGCACTTCTCTCTGCCACCACCCAGTTCTCTCCGGGGAAGCATAGTGGTTCAGTTGATTTGGTTGTCACTGGGCTCCCAAAAGATAGGTGTGGGGAGCAACTTAACCAGAGACCCCAGAGATCCTATGTGCCAGCAGCAAAACACTGGTTGTGTTTCTTGAAAACCACGTAACAGTCTTTTCTTCCTCTGGGGAAAGGACTTCTCTCTGAACTGTATTCTGGACTAGATCATGAAGGTCTGGACTAAACCCTGACCTCCTACCAGCTCTCTTGACCCTAAACCCACCTTGAGATGTTGTATACTCCCTTCGGCTCCCCAAGCTGGAGTCTATTTTGTAATTCCACCAACTGTGTTCCTATACTTGATTGGAGAAGGCTGCCTCTCACTTCCTTGGATTGGCTGTGTAGGTTGAACATGGAGGGAAGCTAAGTAGAAGGGTTAATTACCCAAAGTCTGATTTCTCAGATCCAAACCCCAATTAAAATCACAGCCTGGCCATCCATCCATCCATCTTATCCTGCTGGGAGATAAGATGTGGGGATCCTTGTTGAAAAATTATTCAGAATTTCAAGACAGCACTGACAGAGCACTTGACCAAGTGAGGGGTCCTGCTGGGTGCAGCCCCTAGGGGATTGCACAGTTTGGGTGCACGCCACCCAATTCTGAGCCAAATCAGAATCCAGGCAATACCCAAATCGGACTAAAAACCCATTGCCCTAACAAGGCAATGTGTTCCCCCTTGGCCCCCAGTCCTAGTTGTTGAGGTTACTCAACCTAGTTGAGTAGGTTACTGGGTGTCTTCCTCTGACCACAGCTTCAAGCTGACCACGAGTCCTGACCCAGTTGGATATCTTGGTAACCAACTGGAGATTTGGCCAGTCCTGGCTTCTGAGAAACCTTAAAAGTTTCCCCTAACTGCACGCCTCACTTCACTGCATGACCTACAAGAGACAGGTGGTGGCAGGGGGCAGGGGACAGCAGGGCATGTCCCATGTCACAAAGAAAACCTATGTCCCAGGGAAGGAGACTTGGCTACTTGCTTCATGTCACACCTCAATGAGTGGTCCCCAGCCAGGCATTCAAACGTGTCTAGACCCCTTACTGAGGGTCCGTGCAGGAGCCTGGGAATGCTGGGACCATCTGGGTTCCATGGATCTTCAACCAACAAACAGAGCCTTGTCCCGCCTACATAATCTCTCTCCAATCATCGTCCCTCAGAACACCCCTCATCTCCCCCCCACTCACTCACCTCAAGGCCAGGAGCAGCCTTGGTGGACTGTCCCACAATTTCACAAAGGCCCTGGGATGGTGGAGCAAGCAGAAAAGTCTTACACGTAGTAGCTTCTCAGTAAGTATTTACTGATTTGTAATACAGGAAAAGTCTTAGCTCACCATTTCTCTCTGGAGTTATCTAGCTTTTTCTGTTCCTTTTGCCTCCTATTCTCCTCCCTGTCCTTTTCCAAACCAAGTATTGGTTCACTTTCCTGAAAGACTGGGTTCTGCACTCCAATGTTGGTTGAAAAACTGGGACTCTTGGTCACAGCCAAGTGCTGGTCATTCTATATTACCTTTCTTCTTTTGACCACCAAGATCAACTCTAGCTGCTTAATACATCTATTTCATTAAGGTGGCCTGCTAATGCTCATAAATGGAAGATCTAAAAAAAAACATCTAGATGGCTAAGAAGCAGGACTAAGAAGCAGCCAGGTCCTTGGGGTGGGCGTGCCAGGGACCCATTCTGCTAAGAAGACAGATCTAGGCAGACCTAGGAAAGCACTTGTCTATAGGAACCTTGATCTAGAACCTCTCAGCAGAACCAGAGCCTAGGCTGGGGCACCTAAGGAGGCCGGTCACCAACTATATCTCCAGCCCCACCCTGCACACTGGCCAGGAAGAGAAGCTGCTGTAGAACATGGGAAAGCTAGTCTGAGCCCCTGATTCCTCCCCATAGATGATCACCACAAAATATGACTCTAGCGTGACCAGAGCCATCACAGGCTACAAAGCCTATCCACATGTACCATCTCATTTCACCAAGGAGGTGTGAAGAAGAGGAACCAAAACTGGCTCAGGCTGTTTCTGGGCTTCACCTTGGGCAAGGGGAAGATCTCTCTCCCTTAATTATATCAAAAGTCCCAGAGGAACCCCAGTGAGGAGGCCCCAGCTGTGGGGTGGTTGGAAGGGTGAGAGATGAAAGAGAGGCTTGAGGTCAGCCTGGCAGGGGTCAGTATTAAGGTGAATCTGAGTTCAGGCACACAGACTATAGTCTCCATCAGGAATTCTTGCCTTCCTTGGGGATACAGACTGTGGTTGACCCCCCTCCTCTGGCAGAATAGCATAACAAGTGGCCAAGTATTTAGAACTAAGAATCAGGACACAAGAATGATTGTTCTTTCAGGAATGATGGGGCAAAATGTGTCTTTTTTTTTTTTCTTCTCACTCTGCTACCCCAGGCTAGAGTGCCATGGGGTCATAGCTCACAGTAACCTCAAACTCCTGGCCTCAAGCAAACCTCTTGCCTCAGCCTCCGGAATAGCTGGGACTACACCACCCAGCTATGTGCACCACCATGCCCGGCTAATTTTTCAGAGTCTCACTCTTGCTCAGGCTGATCTCAAACTCCTGAACTCAAGAGATCCTCCCACCTCGGCCTCCCAGAGTGCTGGGATTACAGGCGTGAGCCACCACACCCGCCGAGACACAAATATTTCAAATCACTAATAACCCAAAAGCTGGTTTTTAAGAGGTTGCTACATGCACTTTGGAGACAAGTCTACCTCTTCCTTTGACTGTGTGACTCTGGTCCCCAAAGTGCAAATAGATGCTGGAGTGCCTAAACCTAAAGACTTGGTGCAGAGGTAGGGGTATCTTAAAGTCTCCCCCTCAAAACCACATCCAGAGCAGAATCCACTCCTAGTGGCCAAAATCCCCGGATGGAGATGGAAGAAGAGGCTGCAGGCTTAAGGAGGAGGTGTGACAAATGGATGCCAGAGGCTGTGCTGAAGGAAGAGTGGGGGAAGAGGGACAGAGTTGCACTCCCATCCCAGAGCCCAGTCTCATGCTGAGGACCCCCCCTGCACTCTTCAAGCCACACAAGGCTGGAGTGAGAGATGCCTGGCCAGCCTCACTCACAGTTTCTGACTCGGCTGGGAATATCTTCACAGGGACATAAAAGGAAATGGAGCTTCTTTGCTTCCCAGGGCCAAGGCAGTGATCGGCTTCTGTGTACAGACAACTGCCGCAGCTAGCACGACTCAGTCCTCTGAGTCCTGGCTGAGTGTGCTCTCCGCAGGCAGCCCTGCCCCCCGCTGGGGACTGGGGAGCAAGGTCAGGCGGTGCATTCACGGGCTGCAGGACTGGCTAGAAAAGCAAAGGCTCCCGGTGCTGAGCAAGCAAGGATCATGCTGAGAACCAGCTCAGCCAGGTCAGGGTGTGACAGGCAGAGAATCAGAGCTTCTGAGTGGGGAGGGACAGGACTTTGAAAGCAAGGTCCAGCCTCCTTCTCAGGCAGCAATCTCTTCCTGCACACTTGGGCTCAAACATTCCTCTCCTTCTCCAGGGCACCAACCCATTATTGCACATTTCTGCCTGTTAGAAAGTTAACCTTCCTTGGGCGGCGCCGGCCACATATACTGAAGGTGGCAAGTTCGAAGCCAACCCCAGCCAAACTGCAACAAAAAATAGCCGGACGTTGTGGCAGGCACCTGTAGTCCCAGCTACTGGGAGGTTGAGGCAAGTGAATCGCCTAAGCCCAGGAGTTGCAGGTTGCTGTGAGTGTGATTTAAGTGCACTCTACAGAGGGCAATAAAGTGAGACTCTGTCTTTAGGGGGGAAAAAAAAAAGAAAGAAAGAAAGAACGTGAACCCTCCTTTGACTGAAACACCACCCCTCAGGTTTGCCCATTCCTGCCGCCAGGACGTTCACATCCAGAGGTGGGTCCTCCCTTCTTGTCCGTGGGGCTCTTTCCAACCCTTGAAATCAGCTCATTCATAAGTCTTCTCTGTCCTGCATGCCACATGGCAGGGTTTTCCAAACCCCTTAGCAAAGTGGTCACCCTTGTCCAGACCAGCCACACTGGGTTGGTGTCCAGCCTACCTACAGATTTCTGTTCCCCTAGGACAAGGGGACAGTAGCCCTTCTGGCAGCCGTGTCACCCCAGTGACTCATCCTAAGCTTGCAGTTAACAGACTCCCAAGTCTTTTTCTCACGATTATTGTTACTAACTTCTCTAACTCATAGGTGGACAGAATGGTTTTTTGTTTTTGTTTTTCTTTTTGAGACAGAGTCTCACTTTGTTGCCCTCGGTGGAGGGCTGTAACATCACAGCTCACAGCAACCTCTAACTATTGGGCTTAAGCAATTCTCTTGCCTCAGCCTGCCAAGTAGCTGGGACTACAGGCACCCGCCACAATGCCCAGCTATTTTGTTCTTGCAGTTGTCATTGGTTAGCAGGCCCCGGGCTGGGTTTGAACCCTCCTGCCTCAGTGTACGTGGCCGGTGCCCTACCCACTGAGCTACAGGCGCTGAACCTGGACAGAATGTTTTAAACAGAGTCTGCATTTCTTTCTGCCAGTGCAATCTATCTGGCTAGTGCTGCTCTGTGGTTCCAGCTTGTGGAGAACTCTGTGTTGTCTACAAGTGTCCCCCAGCCTGTCCTGGGGGCTCAGAGTGCTAAGAGGAGGGATCCAGGAGGGATCCATGAGAAATGCCTTGGACACTCCACACACCTGCTGACACAGAAGTGCAGTCAGCAGTTTCTAGCTGAGCTCCACGCTGGCCATGCAGAGCAGAGGGGCAGCCTCATTGTTTGCAGAAGACACATGGGGCTTGGAGACCTTAATTATGTAGGGAAGAGCCTTCATCCATCCTACAACAGAAGGAAGGAAAAGAGTAACATTTGTGGATCCCACCAGGGGCAAGCCCTTGGCAGCTCCCCACTCTCCCCTCCCCTCCCCCTCTGCACCCCCTTGTCCCAATACTAGGATGCCGTCATAGGCCCTACTCCCGCCCTAGTGCTCACAACTATTTTCTTACTAGATTCCTAGCTCTGTGCTCAGCCACATTCTGGTCATTGTGTTTTCTTACCCTTTTTGGGCACGAGTCCCTGCCTGTGTATATATAAGTGGCTGTCTGCTGAGTGCCTGCCTATGACGCATGCTGGTGTGGTGCCATCTGGGCACATGTCTGCACCTATACAGGGGTATATTCCATCTGAGAGCGTGTATGCACAAGGGCCTTGGGTTCCTGTAGCTTCTTATGTCCAAGAATGAGTGAGCCACTAATCCAAATCGCCAGTATGGTGTTCTCCCTGGGCATGAGTCCTGGAGGGATCCCTTGGCACCCAATACTGCACAATATTTAGGATTCCTGATTCTTCAACTTCCCATCAGGCCCAAACCAACTTGGCTTGGTTACCTCTCTCCATAGTTCAGGTGATGGTGGGGGTGCTAGAACCCCTGTGTATGGGAAGTGGCTTTAACACATGCCACTCCCAAGCCCCCAAAACTTCTGTTTGACACCTCCTGCTGAGAGGTACTGCCCACTCCCAGCACCCTCAAACCAGCCTCCTCCCATCTTCCCCTCTCTGCCTGAACACTTTGCCATATAAATACCTCTTGGCAAAGAGGAAGAGACAGAGCCCTCCTCTGAACTTGGAGTTCACAGGAGCTGGGGGCCTTAGTGAGGTGTCCCACTGCATTGACTTAAAACGAGCAATTAACCAAGCAGCCTGTATGCTTTGGAGGGCAAGAACTTGAGTGGGTCTCACAAAGGACCTCTGTGCTGGACCTCAGCCCTCCACTGGGCAGTGGACAGCCAGCCACTCCCACTATAGCCAAGGTCGGTGAAATCCAGCCCTGCTGACTGCCCCAGGCCCTGTGCCTCTCCTCATGCCCAAACTTCCTTCTTACAATGTTCTCCCTTGAACTCTTGCTGAATTCCAGTATGAGTCAAATGGTTGCATGGAATGAGGACATTGGAAATAGCTTCCAATAGGCCAAGAAAACCCAAGCTAGGCTCCAGGCTGTCAAGAGCATTGGGAGGAGGCAGGAATTGCAGGACAAAGGAGTGAGTCCCTGCTGAGGCCTTTGCCTGAAGTCCCAGGGTATAAAGGCCCCTCTTTCAGAAACTGCCTTCAGAGCACGTGAGCACATATCCGCTGCATGTCTATCATATATAAAACATGTGGCCTTGGGAGGGGGACACAGAAAGCCTGCCTCCAGGAATGGACATCCCAAACCTGGGAGCTATAACAAATGCACACAGGGCTGGGCACGGTGGTTCGCACCTGTTATCCCAGCACTCTGGAGGCCAAGATGAATGGATTCCTTGAGCTCAGGAGTTGGAGACCAGCCTGAGCAAGAGACTGTATCTCTACTAAAAACAGAAAAACTAGCCAGGTGTTGTGGTGGGTACCTGTAGTCCCAGCTACTTGGGAGGCCTATTTGGGAGAAATTTAAAGAACCCTATTGAGGAGTTTAGACCTCACCCTCGAGGCCCTTGGTTTTGAAATAAAAGTAGAACCATTTTCTTTTTCTTTTTTTTTAAGCTGATCTCGAAAGCTTTAATAAAGTTTAAAAAAAAAACATAGCAGATGAATGCAGAAAATAGAAAGAATTATTTTGACAGATGTATCAGTTTTCTTTTCTTTCTTTCTTTTTTTTTTTTTGTAGACACAGAGTCTCACTTTATCGCCCTCTGTAGAGTGTAGTGGTGTCACAGCTCACAGCAACCTCCAACTCCTGGGCTTAGGCAATTCTCTTGCCTCAGCCTCTCGTAGCTGGGATTACAGGCGCCCGCCACAACGCCCAGCTAAGATGTATCAGTTTTCTATTGCTGCTATAACAAATTGCCACAAACTGTGTGGCTCAAATAATACAAATTTTTTACCTTACATAAATGGAAATAAGGAGTATGAAATGGGTTTCAGTAGGATAAAATCAAGGTATGGTAGGGGCCACATTTATTTCTGAAAGTTCTAGAGGAGAGTTCATTGCCTTGCCTTTTCCTGTTTTTAAAAACCATCCACATTTCTTTTTTTTGAGACAGAGCCTCAAGCTGTCTCCCTGGGTAGAGAAATGTGGAAGCCATCCACATTCCTTTTTTGTTTGTTTGTTTTTGAGACAGAGCCTCAAGCTGTCGCCCTCACAGCAACCTCCAACTCCTGGGCTCAAGCGACTTTCCTGCCTCCCCCTCCCAAGTAGCTGGCACTACAGGACCCCCGCCACAACGCCCGGCTATTTTTTTGATTGCAGCCGTCATTGTTGTTTGGCAGGCCCAGGCTGGATTCGAACCCGCCAGCTCAGGTCTATCTGGCTGGCGCCTTAGCGGCTTAAGCCACAGGCGCTGAGCCAGCCATCCACATTTCTTGGGTCATAACACCCTTCCTCCATCTTAAAAGCCAGCAACAAGTCAAATCCTTCTCACATCACAACCAATCTCTCTAACTTGCTCTTCTGCTTTGATCTTCTACTTTTATGGATCTTTGTGATTACACTCAGTCTACCAAACATTTCAGAATGTGCTCTGGTTACAGAACCAGTGTGAGCCTCTTTCTTCTCTTCCATTCTCCTCTCTCTATACAAGGGATTATGAAGTATCATTTTTACAAAATGACTCGAGAAAATGGTAATCCTGTTAATATAAGATTACTGTAAGTATTAGAGAATTGCTCCTTTGGAAGAACCAGATGCATCTGAGCTGGCTTCTCTCTCTGGAGCTCCAGTATAACATCAGGATGCTGGGCAATCTTGCAGCCTTTCTGTTTGTCTAAGGCAACACCATTCTGAACAATACAGTTTTCGAGATAGTAATCTACCTGGACCTAGCAGCTTTTCACCGGGTTCTTCCAGTTCTGGAACTGCAGGAAGTCAGTTCTTTTGCTCCTGAAGCACAGAAAGGCAGGAGAAAGTCCCCGGGCTAGGGTCACCAGACTCTTGGAGCTGCTTAAGAAATCAAGCCAGCCATCACGAATGATGGGCGGATTCAGATTCAGAGAGAGTTGAACCATTTTCTTGAACGAAAGCTTGAGTGTGATCACCCAGTCAAAAGTGAAGAGCCCTGGTTGAAAGGCAAAGAGAGGAGTCTGGCACCCTTCCCCACCCCTCTTGCTGGGCACCACCACCACTATCATCCATGCCTCGCGGAAATCCTGTAATATACACACAATCATGGGTACTCTTTAAAGAAAGTACAGAGAGCCAAACATGGTGACACACAACTATAGTCCCAGCTACTCAGGAGGATGAGGCTGGAGGATCCTTGAGGTCTGGAGTTCAAGGTTCTAGTGAGCTATGATCAAGCCTATGAATAGTCACTGTACTTCAGTGACTATTCAATAGTCAAGATCTTGTCTCTAAATTACAAAAAAGAAAGGTAGTCCATGGAATCATGCCATGTGGTATGCCCTGCAACTGGTTCTAAAATTTAGCAAGGTGTGTTAAATATCTTTTCCTTAAAAGGCATGCAACAAATCCCATTTCTTTTCAAGCATTCTGTTGAGTGAACACTTTGACCTTGGCTTACTCCAACCTTGTATTTTTTTTTTTTTATTGGCGACAGAGTCTCACTATGTCGCCCTCAGTAGAGTGCTGTGGTGTCACAGCTCACAGCAACCTCACCCTCTTGGGCTTAAGCAATTCTCTTGCTTCAGCTTCCCAAGTAGCAGGGACTACAGGCGCCCAGCACAACGCCTGGCTATTTTTGTTGTTGTTGTTGTTATAGTTGTCATTGTTGTTTATTAGACCCGGGCCAGCTTCCAACCCGCCAGCCCCAGTGCATGTGGCTGGCACCCCACTGAGCTACAGGTGCCGAGCTGTCCAACCTTGTATTAATGAACATTATCACAAACATGACTTCTTCTTATAACTGGCTTTGCTATTAAATGTGAAGTTAAAAAAAAATAGACAAAAAAGAAAAGAAAACCTCTGCTTATAGGTGATGGGGAATTAGTAAAGGGCTCTAAGGAGGATGCTGATGTGGTGGGATTTGGGTGTTGGAAAACTCACCCTCTGAGTGAGGAAGTGGAAGGAGACCCATGAAGCACTAGGGGGACTGGAGCAATGGCAGAGGGAGGCTGGGGTGGGGGCAGATGGCGCTGCTATGGCTCTCATGTGTCTCCTGCACCCCCTTCTCACAGACCACCTGCCCCAGGGACCAGAAGGAAATACCAGAGTAGGGAAATGGGTCTGCCCACATTGGGAGTGTGTGGCCCATCACTGGGGCTCCTGGGTGGCCAAAAGGCCCCGTGGTAGCCAAGAGCAATCAACCCTAAAGGGGGGGGCGATGTGAGACCACCCAGAGCCTGGGAAACCGAGTACCCCATCCCATTCTCTGCTTCCCCAGGGCTCATCATTTGGTTTCGAATTGCCACAGGGAGAGGGTTCACAGGGGAGGAGTGGGAAGAACAGAGCTGGGAAGTGAGGAGAAGCAGGTGCAGAGGGAGCTGCGAGTGAAAGGTGTGAATACAGGCACTCGCCTTCCTTTGCGGCTTGCTAGGTAAACAACCTGAGTGCTGGCGTGATGGGAGTGTGATGAGGTGTAGAAGGAGGAGGAGGAAGGGGGAGGAGGGAACTTCCGCAGACATCCCCCCTTTATTTGGAACAGGCTATCTCCCTCTTCTGTGCCTGGGACCTCTGCGTCTCCCTCCCAGGCTCCCACCTCTCTGCCTCTGGGCTTCCAGCTCTCCTTGCGGTGGGGAGTAGCGTGAGTGTCGCACCTGTGACAGTTCAAGGCAAGTGCTGCTTAGTGGCAAGCATCAGCTCTGGAGGTAAATGTCAGTTCAGACAAACCTGACCTTTAGCAAGACCTATCTGTAAAAGAGCAATAACATTACTTACATAGCTTGAGCCTGTTGTGTGGATTAAACCAGATGTTACTGGTTGTAACTACCATTATGGCTGTTACTACCATCTTTTTTTTTGGAGACAGAGTCTCACTAAGGTAGAGTGCCGTATTGTCACAGCTCACAGCAACCTCAAACTCGTGGGCTTACACGATTCTCTTGCCTCAGCCTCCTGAGTAGCTGAGACTACAGGTGCCTGCCACAACACCCGGCTATTTTTCCTTTTTGCAGTTGTCATTGTGTTTTAGCTGGCCCAGGCTGTGTTCGAACCCACCAGCCTTGGTATATGTGGCTGGCACCCCCTCCACTGAGCTTTAGGTTTTTTGTTTTTTTGTTTGTTTTGTTTATCGCCCTCTGTAGAGTGCGGTGGCATCACAGCTCACAGCAACCTCCAACTCCTGGGCTTAGGTGATTCTCTTGCCTCAGCCTCCCAAGAAGCTAGGACTACAGGCGCCTGCCACAACGCCCAGCTATTTTTCTGTTTTTGCAGTTCAGCTGAGGCCAGGTTTGAATGCGCCACCTTTGCTATATGGGGCCGGCGCCCTACTGGATGAGCCACAGGTGCCACGCTGAGCTATATGTTTTGATGATGATGAAGACAGTGAGGAATGGGGGGACTAGTCAAAAGGAAGCCAGCGAGCCACATAAGCACCCTTCACCCCCAGTGGGGTCCTAGGATATCATGCCCACTGTTCTGCTCAGAATTGGAACAGAAGCCTCCTTGTCCTGACCACATCCAGTCCCAAAATTGAAGTCCTGTGATTTCAGCCCCTGAGCCTGCAGGTATCTGTGCCTAAGGACACATACACATGAAATAACTTACATGGCTACATGGGGTGTAGCCCCTTTCTCATTGTTACTACTCTCTGAGGAATTTCTCCCTTTTACAGATGAAAAGTGAAGTTGGGGCCGGCGCCTGTGGCTCAAAGGAGTAGGGAACCGGCCCCATATGCCAGAGGTGGCAGATTCAAACCCAGCCCCGGCCAAAAACTGCAAAAAAAAAAAGTGAAGTTGGAAAGGACAAAGTGGACTGTTCAAAATTGAAATTTGAATTTTTTTTTTTTTTTTTTGAGACAGAGTCTCACCCAGTCACCCAGGGGTTGAGTGCCGTTGTGTCATAGCTCACAGCAACCTCAAACTCGTGGGCTCAAGTGATCCTCTTGTATCAGCCTCCTGAGTAGCTGGCACTACAGGCACCCGCCACAACTCCCAGATAGTTTATCTTTTAGAGATGGGGTCTTGCTCTTGCTCAGGCTGGTCTCGAACTTCTGAGCTCAGACAATCCACCCTCTTTGTTCTCCCAGAGTGCAGGCATGAGCCACCATGACATGCCCTTGAAATTTGAATATTTGAAATGTGGTCAGTGGGACATTTGGGAGTGTGAGGACAAAAGTAGTAAGCCCAGAGGGATAGGACGAAGTCTCTGAGGGAGTTAGGGCTCCTCACCCTCCTGTCTTCTCACCCCTTCAGTACCGGGAATTGGACAACTACAATGACAGCACGGACTCGCCCCACGTGGAAAATCACCTCTGCTCCACGGGAGAGGGGCCCGTAATGACTACCTTCAAGGCTGTGTTCATGCCCGTGGCCTACAGCCTCATCTTCCTCCTGGGACTGATGGGTAACGTCCTGGTGCTGGTGATCCTGGAGCGGCACCGGCAGACGCGCAGCTCCACCGAGACCTTCCTGTTCCACCTGGCAGTGGCTGACCTCCTGCTGGTCTTTATCTTGCCCTTTGCTGTGGCTGAGGGCTCGGTGGGATGGGTGCTGGGGACCTTCCTCTGCAAAACTGTGTTTGCTCTGCACAAGATCAACTTCTACTGCAGCAGCCTGCTCCTGGCCTGCATCGCTGTGGACCGCTACCTGGCCATTGTCCACGCCGTCCACGCCTACCGCCACCGCCGCCTCATCTCCATCCACATCACCTGCGCAACCATCTGGCTGTCGGGCTTCATCTTTGCCTTACCAGAGATTCTCTTTGCCAAGGTCAGCCAGCCCCATCAAAATGATTCCCTGCAGCACTGCACTTTCTCCCAAGAAAGCCAAGCGGAAACCTATGCCTGGTTCATCTCCCGCTTCCTCTACCACCTTGGGGGGTTCCTGCTGCCCATGCTGGTCATGTGCTGGTGCTACGTGGGGGTAGTGCACAGGCTGCGCCAGGCCCAGCGGCGCCCACAGCGGCAGAAGGCAGTCAGGGTGGCCATCCTGGTGACGAGCATCTTCTTCCTCTGCTGGTCACCTTACCACATTGTCATCTTCCTGGACACCCTGGCAAGGCTGAAGGCCGTGGGCAACAGCTGTGAGCTGAACAGCTCTCTCCCCGTGGCCATCACCACTTGTGAGTTCCTGGGCCTGGCCCACTGCTGCCTCAATCCCATGCTCTACACTTTCGCTGGCGTGAAGTTCCGCAGTGACCTGTCTCGGCTTCTCACCAAGCTGGGCTGTGCCGGCCCTGCCTCCCTTTGCCAGCTGCTCCCCAGTTGGCGCAGGAGCAGTCTCTCCGAGTCAGAGAATGCCACTTCCCTCACCACCTTCTAGGTCCCAGTGCCCCCTTTATTTCTACTTTCCTTGAGACACACAGTGAAGCTGCAAACCCTTCCAACAGGAGCTGGGATCCTAAGAGCCCACCTGGCTGGCGTCCTCAGATGGACCAACAACTCTTTCTAGGACAGCCCTGCCAGCTCTTCTGTCAGCCCTGGGGCTAGGCTGGAGGGGAAAGCAGCCCAAAGGCAAAGCCAAGGATATCTATACCCACCTGCATCTCCTTGGGCTAAGAGGGCCCCAGGCACCTTCTCATCCTGACCATCTAAAGCTCAAGAAACAATGGCTACTTCTGCCTGTAGGGAAAGTCAGGCCACCCCCTCCCAGAATGCACCCCATCATTGTGAGGGCCACGGAACTTCACAGCTACCCCACTCTCCTCTGACACCCCCTGTGGAACGAGGACAGGAGAAGCTGAGCAGCAGGGGATGAGTGGAGGTTGAGGCTGAAGGCTGGGTGCAGTGGCTCATGCCTGAGATCTGGAGTATGAGACCAGCCTGAGCAAGGGTGAGACCTCTCTCTACTGAAAATAGGAAAGCTAGCTACTCTGGAGGCTAAGGCAAGAGGATCATTTAAAACCCAGGAGTTCAGTGTTTTAGCGAGTGATGATGATGCCACCGGGTTCCAACCTGGGTGACAGAATGAGACCCTGTCTCGAGAGAAAAAAAAAAAGGCTAAGAAAAGGCCAGCCAGCAGCAGAGTGTAGAGTTAACACATCTTCGCCCCTAAAAACATTCTGCCAGGCCCCCAACCCCACAGGAAGCTCAAATGGTCAAGTTCAGGTAACTGGCCCTCGCTCTGATCAAAACAGTGCTGGGTCAGATTCCATGTCACCAGGGCCCATGACATTGCCAGACTGAGGGCTAACTCTAGGTGCCCTTGGAGGTTGGCCAGGGCCCAGAGGAAGAGCGAAGGCTGAGCACCAAGAGTAGAGTCCAACTGAGAAGAGAAAAGACTCCTTTCCCAACCCCAAAGAGAGCAAGTATAAATCAAACCCACTGGGGCCCTGATGGGGAAGGAGGCCGATTTGTCTCCTCTCTACTCCTTCCTACAGGCTCCAGGACCAGTGGAATCCCTAGAGGAACAGACAGCCCCAGCCACAGCAGAGCGAGCACTTAGCTAAGCCTTGGAATGAACATGTAGACCCCTAAGGGGAAAGACAGACTGAAAGGAGCCCGCTGGGAGTCAGCTCATCCAGTTCCCAGCCTTGGCACACCTTAAACCAGGGCAGGGCAAGAAACAGGCCAGAGCAGGGAAGTCCCCAGGTCCCAGGAGGCCATGCCCTGCCCAAGAGGATACTACTCAGATGGAACCAGAGGAAGCTGCTCCATGCTCGCTCGGGGTGGGGCCTGCCAGGCAGTTCTAAGCTCTCCCCGTCTCCTCCCCAGCCCCTGACCTGGGGTGGGGAGTCAGGGACCTTGCATTTGCCGAGGGCACATCTGAGTTGCCCAATCCCACTCAAGTCAATCAGCCACGTTCTCTGGGAGGCCCCCCATGGGGGAAACCACAGCTGTGGCCCAGGGGACTATGTCTTCACCGTGGAACGCTGAGGAAGCCCTGGGGTCCCCCCCTTTCTTCTCCCAGCATCTAGTGGCAGGGAAGGAGCCAGACGCAGAAGCAAACAGAGTCTGGATTTTGAATTTTCTTTTTAATAAAAAGGCACCTATAAAACAGGTCAATACAGTACAGGCAGCACAGAGACCCCCGGAACAAGCCTAAAAATTGTTTCAAAATAAAAACCAAGATGTCTTCACATATTGTATTTATATATTTATATTTATATATATATTTATATAATGGTACAAAATGGCTGGGGATATGGCCATGGATGGAGGGAAGAAGTAGGCTGGCCTGTGGCAGAGGCGCGAGGGGACAGGGAGGACACTGGGCCTCTTACAGTCTGACCCCTCTGTCCTCAGGGCAGAAAACATTTAGAGTCAGACAGGGTGGCGGGCGCGGCCATGGGCACAGGGCCCAGATTGAAGCAGGCGGGCGAAGCGCCTGGCAGGATGGAGGCAGGTGGCCCCTGCACACAGAGGCTCCGGCCATGGCCCCTGGCAGATGCCAGGCAGTTAGGAGCCTGCAGCCAGCCTGGAGGAAGCACTAGGCCTGGCTGGCGGTGGACCGAGCACAGCACCAGACTGGGAGGAGTGGGGGTGAGTTCCCTTTGTATTACAGCTGCCAATGTGAGACCAGGCCCTGAAAGTTAGGGAGGCTGGGACAGGGCCCTGGTAGAAAGACACCCTGTCTAGAATGGCCCTTGGCCCTGCCAGGGAACTGCCCCGCTACCTCACAAGGCAGGAAAGGAAGTGAGAAAAGGAGAAGTTTTTACTCCTGGGGCCAAGGGGAGCAAAACACCCAGTCATATATGGCTTCAGCTCTGACCAGAGGCAGAGGGGGAGCTCTTCTGGGGAAAAGCAGGGAGCTGAGGGGGAGGCAGTGGCTGCGCCTGGGTGGGCACAGACAGGTCTGGTACATGGTCCTGAGCCCTGGGCAGAGGGACCTTGCCGGTGAGTGGGCAGGCAGAGAGGAGGCAGCAGGGAGCTCTGTATTCCCTATTCCATCCTCAGGGGGTGGAGGCTGGAGGGGAGGCAGGCTGACTCAGACAAACCCTGTTCCTTAAGTGGGTGGTAGCCTCTAGAAAAGTCAGGGCCCTGGAGGGTACCTGGCCCAGAGGCACTATGCCACCCCTCCCTGGCTCCACTCAACAAGGACACACAGCTGTCACCTCTTCCTCCCTTTCATTCCAGACTGGAGATAAAGGACTTCAAGTTCTGGCTAAGATGTAGCAGCAGAGGACACCCAGACATCCATAGCAGGAAGCCAGGGCCCGTGTCACCGGTGTGGGCAAACACACATGCACGCACATGCATGTTCTCCCTGAATCACTCAGCAGCAGACAGGCTGCCGCCCTGGAGGTCTCAGCCCTGCTGGGGCTCACCAGGTGGAAGCCTAGGTGGTCTAACCTCAGTTTAGGTGTGTGGCAGCTAGGTCATTTTACCATTTGGGGAAGAGACAGGAATGGTAACCCTTCTGGACCCAGAGACGCTGCCAACAGTGGGTGGGTGTGTAGGGCTCATGTCCCTAAGTCCAGGGGAGTGGAGGGGGCGATAACTTGAAGAAAGGGAAAGGGTTTCTTTTATCCTTTTTTTGTGTGACTTCTATCAAACACAGAAATACAGCACACGCACAAACCAGCACGAAAGCGCAGAGCTCTATTTACAGCTAGGGCTGGCACCTGCCCACCTGGCCAGCCGCCTGCAGGGAGTGGGAGGGGGGTCAGCCACGTCAGCAGGACGGGGAAATGAGGCGGGAAAAGACAGAAGGAAAAACAGTGGGTGCAGAGGAACCAAAAGGAGGAAGGTGGGTCTCGAGCAATGAAAAGACAGCAGCAGGAAAGGATGGGGGAGGCCTCTCCTCTCCTTCCTCTCCCCTCCAAGGGCACTCCAAAAGCATAGCTGAATGACAGGGTTCAGGGGAAGAAGGAAAATAAGAGGCTCCATAGGAATTGGGAGCAGGAGGGAGGGGCAGCCCTGGTGGCCGAAATGGAACAAACCCCAAACCAAAACACCCCACCCAGCTCTGCCACCTCCCCCTAAGCTGCCAGCACATCTTGTTTCCACAAACGCCACGCCCACACAAGCCCCTCCCACCCTCTCCACCCCACCCCGCGACCCAGGCCATCCCAACACTGGAGGGGAAGAACTTTTTAAGGTTATCATATTTGCAACATTGCCCCGGCTCCAGCCCCCAGCAGGGACTTCTAGAAGGGCAGGTTGGCCATGCTGCCAGGCGCCGGGAGGTAGCCCATCTGGCTGTCCAGAGACACACTGCGCTGCCGCAGGGGGTGGGACACCATGAGGTTCTGCTGGGGTGGGGGGCCCATGAGGGAGCCCTGCGGGGAGAGCATGTGGGGGGGCTGGCTGTACACCTCGCCCCCCACACCTCGTTGCTTCATCAGCATGAAATTCTGCTGGGTCATGAGGCCTTGTGGCGGGGACATGACCCCCTGGTGCAGGCCGTGAGGCACCATGCCTTGCTGTGGGGGCACACCTGTCCTGCCCAGCAAGGTCATCTGTCCGGGGTGGCACATGGACATGTTGAGCCCCCGCTGGACACCCTGCTGGCCTGGGAGGTTGGGGGGCCGAGAGGGAGTCTGCTCCGCCATCATGTTCTGCAGGTTCATGAGATGCAGATTGGGGGGCTGGGTCTTGGGGGGCTGGTTCTCGCTCTTGGGGAAGTACTGGAGGGTGCTGCTTGGCTTCTCGGAGGGGATGATCCTGGACAAGTCGAATTCAGGGATCCCCGTCGGGGTGGGCCGGATCACCTCGCTCAGCTCAGGGTCGTTCAGCACTGATGCCACCCCAGGGAGCACGCCTGGGGGGTATGTGTCACCCATGCGCCCAGCCACACCTTTAGCCATCAAGTGCTGCTGGGGGGGCATGGGGCCGGGTGGCTGGCTGGGCAGGTCCTCTGGGGGCAGAGGCATGCCTGAAGGGTAGTGCTGCTGCAGGCCAGACCCCCCGCCCCCGCCTCCAGCAGGGGCCATGGCACCATGGGGCTGCTGCAGCCGAGGAGGGAAGGGTACCATCTGAGAGGAGCCGGGCACAGGCCCGCAGGGAGCATTCAGGGAGTCTGCGCCCCCTGGAGCCATCATCATTGAGTTTTGAGGGGGCCCTCCTGTCCCCTGCGCATTGGGGTGCAGTGGAATGTTGGAGCCCAGAGGGGTGGGGGAGGGCAGCATGGTAGGTGGGGGCTCATGGGACAGGGGCTGCTGGCCTGGCAGGTTCATGCCCATGGGGCTCTGGGCAGCAGCTGAGTTCAGGTGCATCTGGCTGGGTGGGTTGTTGCTGATCCCTGTGGGGGAAGAGAATGAGGAGGTCAGGCACTGTGTGTATCCAGGATAGGGTACACAACGCAGTCCTTCCCATGCCCAGCCAGGGGGGCCAGGGGTGAAAGCAGCCACCAGTGGCTTCCCTAGCTGGGAGGGAAAGGACTGGAGGTGTTTAACCTAGATGCCCAGAGACCAAATTGGGCCCACTTCACCATAGACACATGGCTGGGTGCTGGAAAGACCACTCAAGTGCTCTAGGCTGAGTTTCACTCACTGAGTGACTACAGTTGAGTGGAACAGCTTCCCAGGACCTCATATCTCCATGCTCAGGGCCCTTCAGAAGCACGGAAAAGCCAGCATGTCCCCAAGGCGACACCCTGCTATGCCCACTCTCCCCATTCCCAGTGCCCACATTAGCACTTTTCCCCAGGCTCCTGCCTATCCTTGTACCTGGCCCAGAGCCCTGCGGTGGTGGTGGTGGGGGTATCAGGGGCCGGTCAGGCAGCAGCTCATCATCGGAGGTGGCGATGGTCTTGATGGCATTGTGGTAGAGCGGGGTGGAGCTGGGCATGGCATACTTAGACATCTGGGACATCATCAGTGACAGAGGGTTCTGGGAAGGCGTGGGGTCTGGGGAGGAAGTGAATGGTAGGCTGGGGTTCATGAGGCCACTGGGTGGGTTGGCGGGCGGGGCTGAGGAGCTGCTTCGGGGGCCGCTAGGCGGGAGGGCACCTATAGAAGCAGAGACAGAGAGAGCAGGGTGTGACTACAGAGAGGAGAATGGATCTGGCAGCTCATGCTGGGGGGTTTAGGAAGAAGTCAGCTCCCAAATCCCACCTGATGCTCCAAGTAGAGCATCACCTATGTCCCAGGCTCCCATTATCACCACAGGTCACCAGTCTCCAAGCAATCCCTGCAGCCTCAGGGCCTCGGGCAGTGGGAAGATCCTAAGTCCCAAGTATGACCCCTCAAAATGCTCACAAGACGAACACAGTGCCCCCTAAAAAAGGTCAATACAGCTGCCACTATCTGCCCTGCAAGTACAGCCACCTACCTCTGGGTCTCTGGTACAGTGAACTCACTGCCCAAATCCAGTGCCAGCAAACCCACCTTGGAGGCTTCCCATGCCAGAGCCCAGTGCCCACATGCCTGCCCAGTAGACTCACCCTGTTCCATGTTGCCCAGGGTGGTGGAAGAATTCATGTTGATTGGCGGCTGCTTGTTCTGGGAGACCCCAGGGCTGGGCATGGCTGTCTTGGGAGAGGCAACCCAGCCTGGAGAAGGCACCGCCATGGAGGGAGACTTGAGCCTGCTGGGTGAGCCTGTGGGTGAACGGACACTGAGGGAGGAGCTGAGGACCTGGGGCGACTTGAGAGGTCCCGGTGGATTGGCAGAAGGCAAGGGCACCATCTGTGAGGGAGTCTGGGGAGACTTGAGGTTGGCTGAGGGCGAGGTGACCAGAGGTGAGTGCACCTGGCTAAGAGTGGGCGACTTCAGGTGTCCCATTCCTGGCGAGCCCATCTGATTAATACTGATGGTAAGGTCTGAAGGCCGCCTGCCCAGTCCCCGGTTTGAGGCTGAATGCACGGACCCAGGAGGATTGGATGCAGGGGGCAGAGGCATGTGGCTGAGCCGGGTAGTGCCCACATTGCCTATAGGCATTGAGCTCTGCTCAGAGCTAAACATGTCTTGGGTATTGCCCATGTCCTGGGACATGGCTTGGTAGGGTCCCTGGCCCCCAGAGAATCCCTGCTGGCCCTGGCTGGGAAACTGTGAAGACATAAGCATCTTCTGTGGGCCGCCCATCATGCCACTACTGTTCTGGGCCCGAACCCGGGCCATTTCCTCAGGACTGAGGCCCTGGGGCCCCATCATGTCCCCAGGACCCCGCATCTTCTGCGACATCAGCATCTGCTGCTGAGGGGTCATCTGCACATTCAGGTTCATGTTCATGTTCATGTTCACATTCATGTTCATGTTGAGGTTGCCTGGGCCCATGGGTGGGTCCACGTCCCTCAGCCCAGACTGCCCCATGGGAGGACTCAAGAGGCCTCGGCCTCCACCAAACTCCATGCCCATGGGAGCGCCTGCCAGGCCCTCGCCACCAGCCATCTGCCCAGGGAACATGGCGGGATCCATCTGCCGGTGTGCCTGCATCATCCTCTCCATCTCCATGCTCTGCCCCATGCCACCACCTGCCATGCCCAGGGGACGCTGCATGCCCATCGACCGCTTCTCCAGCAACTGGTGCCGCAGCAGCTCCTCCCGGACCCGAGGGGTCATGAACCGTTCTGCTTCACCTTGCCCACCTGGGTAGGGCACAGTGTTTTGGGCAAAATTGTTGGGTCCCCCCATAGGGGGCAAGTCTTCAGTCCAGCCCATGCCTGGCCTCACAGGCCTCTGCATGGCATTCATGGGCACCTCCATGGGCATACTCTGCATGCCCCCAAAGCCAGGTACCCGTTGTATCTGGTTGCCTGGGAAACGGGGCCCGGGGAAGGGAGGTCCACCCCGGAGCTGCATGGGATCTTGGACATCCATGGGCGCACGCAGCTGTGCGCCCACCCCAGGTGGCCACTGATCAGAAGGCTTGCTGTGGTAGGGAGGCGGGGGCCCCCTCACCATCATGCCGCCCAGGCCCATCATGTCCTGCAGGGGACGCCCCCCATGCAGTCCGATCTGCTCCTCCTTCCGCCGTTTCTCCTCGTAGTACTCCTCCTGCAGCTTGCGCCAGGCCACCTGCTCAGGTGTGAGGCTGTCCTGGCCCAGCCTCTGCATCATCATGTTCATCTGCTGCCCCATGTCCCCGCCCGGGGGATGCCCAGGCACTTCATGTTCCAGCGGGGGCCCCCCCAGACTCTGTGTCTGTGAAATCATAGACTGCAAGGGCTCTTCATACTTCTTCAGCCCACTGGGGGGAGCTGCAGGTGGCTGCTGGGGGGCAGGCGGGGCTTGTGCTGGAGGGCCCCCCTCTCCCGCTCCTCCTGGGGGCCCCTTGAGGAAGGGCTCGGTCTCCCCGCTGCGCAGCAGCAGCCGTTCAATGTCGCGAAGCGTCTGAAGGGATCGTTCCCGATGCTCCAGCTGCTCTTTGGACAGCCCCTCAGAGCCCACCAGGCTGCGCTGCCCGTTTCCAGCAGGGGTAGGCTCTCCAAGCAGGGCAGGGCCGGGGGCACCGCTAGGGTCTCCTCCAGGAGGCAGAGGGTTGCTGTTGGTGGCAGCCGTAGGGGTGTTAGGGTGGGTGCCCCCAGCCCCACCACCTGTGCTGGCAGCTCCCACCGAGTTGGGGGCCAGGTCCTGACTGGTGTCCTCAGGAGGCCCCTCTGGGGGCAGAGCAGGCGGGGCACTGCCAGGGGCTGGGGGCGGCGGCGGTGGCAGTGGAGGAGGCTGGGACTGCGGGGTGCCGGCTGATGGCGTGCTCAGGGGCAGCGGTTCTGGGGTGGGGGGCACTTTGGGGGCCTGCAGGAGGACAAAGGCAGAGTATGAGACAGGTAAGAGGATGTCCCGCCCACAGAGACACCATGCCAGGTCTGTGAGGATGCCCCTCCTGGCGCCGCCATGCTCACCTGGTCAAGCTTGGCCCGAGGCACATTCTGCTGGTGGTAGGCGAGGATGGAGTCTGCCCGGCCCTGCAGCACTGCCTCCGCCGCCCTGCACCAGGGGTCAGGCGCAGAGCTCAGAGAAGTAGGCGTCAGAGAGCCCACCCTGAACCTAGCTTACCCTACCCTCCACACAGGCTCCCTCAGGACCTCAGGCTGAGGGGTGCTGCCCAGAGTGACACTGACCTCCCCCAAGGCACTTACGTGTTGGCCAGGTGGGTAGTGAAGACATACACGAACTGTGAGGGAGGCTTTCCAGGGACGCTCCCTCCCCCGCCCCCAGGGGCATCAGGCCGAAGGCCTGGAGGGGGCCCATGTGGGGGTCCTGGTGCGCTGCTCTCGCTGAGGGGCAGTTGGGCGGTCTGGCCAGGACCCAGCTGTGGGGCCGCCATGGCTGGATCTGCTACATTACAATCTGCATGAGGAGAGAGGAGTGGGGGAGGTGGGGTGAGTGGCCCAGAGGCAAGGAAGATCCAGCTGGTACTCCCTTTCCAGGGAGACTCCCTGCCTACAGCTCGGGCCCCAGGTCATGTGTGGCTGCAGTCCATGCATTCCCAAGTCTGGTTTCCATGCTAACTTACCCTCCATCAATCTTTGACCAGAATGGGAAAATTGGTGACCACCTGGAGAGGAGGGGAAGGGAACATGTGGCCCTTCCCAACAGGCTTTCAGGGGCCCAGCATTCCGCCAGGTACTTAAGGGGTGTGAACACACACCTGGGAGCTGCACGCGCCACTTTACAGAGGAAGAAATAATTAACTCCAGGACTTGAATCCAGGGCAGGACTCCAAATCCCTGTTCTGAGCGCTACTCTCACCCCTCAGGCTACTGTCATGGCACGAGTGCACGCATACACCATCTAGTGGGGGGGGGGGGGCGATGGCAGGTAGAAGGCAAAGAGGCTGGCTTCACGAACCCATGATTCAAACTAACTGACTTTGTGATTTTATGAATAAGACACATCATCCCTCAAAGCTTCTTTGAAAATACTAACCCCCAACCTTGCATAGGGGGCAAGCCAAAGAAATGTATTTTTTACTAGCAGATTCAGAACTATGGCAAAGTAAATGATCGATTTGAAAAACAGGGAGTCAGAGAAGGCTGACCAGCTGGGAACACTCCCAGGACCAGCCACTCTCAGCGCCAAGAGAAGTTTTGTTCCATCACTCTAAGTCCTGGCCTAGAAAAGATCCACAGGGCGGGAGAGGAGGATGCATGATGAGAAATGACTTCAGGGGTACAACGTATGTTATTCAGGTGATGCACACCCTAAAAGCCCTGCTTTTACCACTATTCCATCTATGCATGTAACAAATTGTACTTGTACCCCATAAATGTATACCCCCCCCAAAAAAATCTATACTCATCTCTACTAAAAATAGAAAAAATTAGCCCAGCATCACAGTGGGAGCCTATAGTCCCAGCTACTTGGGAGGCTGAGGCAGGAGGATCACTTGAATTCAGAAGTATGAGGTTGCTGTAAGCTAGGCCGAGGCCACAGCACTCCAGCCTGGGGAACAGAGTGAGACTTTATCTCAAAAAAGAAAAAGAGGCTCGGCGCCTGTGGCTCAATAGGCTAAGGCGCCAGCCATGTACACCTCAGCTGGCGGGTTTGAATCCAGCCTGGGCCTGCCAAACAATGACGGCTGCAACCAAAAAATGGCCAGGTGTTGTGGCGGGCGCCTGTAGTCCCAGCTACTTGGGAGGTGGAGGCAGGAGACTCACTTGAGTCCAGGAATTGGAGGTTGCTGTGAGCTGTAATGCCACGGCACTCTATCCAGGGTGACAGCTTGAGGCTCTGTCTCAAAAAAAAAAAAAAGAAAGAAAGAAAGAAAGAAAGAAAGAAAGAAAAAGAGCTACTTGGAAGGTTGAGGCAACAGAATTGCTTAAGCCCAAGAGTTTGAGGTTGCCATGAGCTGTGACACCATAGCACTCTACCCAGGGTGACAGCTTGAGACTCTGTCCCCCCCCCCAAAAAAAGAAAAATCTACAATTGGTCATCAATAGGTCTAGTGGTAGATCCACTAGACCCATGCCAAGAAAAGCAAGTCAAAGCACTTGGCCTGCAGACAGTGCAGTGATTCATGCCTATAATCCCAGCATTTGGGGAGGCGGAGGTAGAGAGGGTTGTTTGAGGCTTGTTTGAGGCAAGGAGTTTGAGACCAGGCTGGGCAACACAGAGAGACCCCATCTCTACATAAAATTTTAGACATTAGCCCAGTGTGGTAGCACGTGCCTGTAGTACCAGCTATTGGGAAGGCTGAGGCAAGAGGATGGCTTGAGGCCAGTATTTGGAGGTGCAGTGAGCTATGATTGGGCCATGGCGCATTAGTGTAGGTGGCAGAGCAAGACTCACTCCATCTCTAAACTTAAGCCAGGACAGCAGCCACCTTCCTGTGGGCCCAGTGTCAGGCTGCCCTCCTTGGATAAACCTTCTCTGATAGACCCACTACACAAGCCCTGCTGTGGACACTGTTGCTCCAGTTTTACGTAGACGTGCACGGCCAGACGTCTGGGTACCGGGGAGGGACTTAAGAGCTGATCTCAGTGTGTGAGGGCTGGCTGAAGAAGAAGGTGGGTGCTCAGTACATACAATAAGGCTCCTGCATACAAGTTATGGGAAGGAGGCAAAGTTTATTTCAATAAGGAATTTTCTAGGCTGGGCAAGATGGCTCACACCTATAATCCTAACACTCTGGGAGGCCCAAGGGAGTGGACTGGTTGAGCTCAGGAATTCAACACCAGCCTGAGCAAGAGAAAGACCCCATCTCTAAAAATAGCTGAGCATTGTGACAGGCGTCTATAGTCCCAGCTACTTGGGAGGCTTAGGCAAGAGAATTGCTTAAGCCCAAGAGTTAGTGGTTGCTGTGAGCTGTGATGCCATGGCACTCTACCGAGGGCAACATAATGAGATTTTGTCTCAAAAAAAAAAAAGAATTCTTCAACAGACTGGGCATGGTGACTCACATCTGTAATCATAGAACTCTGAGAGGCTGAGGTGGACGGATCGCTTGAGCTCAGAAGTTTGAGATCTGTCTGAGCACCGTGAGACACACCCTGACACCACTCCCGTCTCTACTACAAATAGAAAAATTAGCCAGGCATTGGGGCAGCTGCCTGTAGTCCCAGATTCTCAAAAGGCTCAGGCAGGATTGTCACTTGAACCCCAAAGTCTGACATTGCTGTGAAATAGGACTCTATAGCACTCAATCCTGGGCAACAGAGTGAGACTCTGTCTCAAAAAAAAAAAAAAAAAAAAAAAAAAATTTTTTTTCCCAACAGGCTGGAGGCTGGGCACAATGGCTCACACCTGTAATCTCAGCACTCTGGGAAGCCAAACAGGAGGACCCTTTGAGTTCAGGAGTTCAAGACTAGCCTAAGCAAGAGCGAGACCCTGTCTTGTTAAAAACTAGCCAGGCATTGTGGTGGGTGCCTAGAGTCCTAGGTACTCAGGAGGCTGACGCACCAAGATCACTTGAACCCAGGAGTTTGAAATTTCTGTGGGCTCACAGCATGCTAGCCTGGGCAACACAGTGAGGCTCTGTCTCAAAAACAAAAAAAGGGGGCAGCGCCTGTGGGTCAGTGAGTAGGGCGCCGGCCCCATATGCCAGAGGTGGCAGGTTCAAACCCAGCCCTGGCCAAAAACTGCAAAAAAGAAAAAAAAAAAAAAAGGAATTCTTTCTTCAACACTCTCACATCAGTACAATTAAAATTGTTGTCTGGGTACGGGATGTCAGCAATTTCTTGTTTGTATTTTCCTTGTCTTCCTAGATGTCTACAACAGGGCAGCCTAATGCTATAAAAGTGATTTGGGGGTTGTGGGAGTGGGGAATGCAGGTTGTCTGTCCCAGGAGGCAGCCGGATGTTCATAGTAGGCTCACAGGGTTGGGGGGGGGCAAGTCCTGGAGACTGGATGGCCTATGACTTCCCAGCCACCATACCCTCCACAGACATACTCCTCTCATTCCTCAACATTTGCTAACTCTGCTTCCTCCTCTGTAATAGGCATCATAATAACACCAACTTCACAGTATAGTGTAAGGATTAGATAGAACAAATTATCCAGCATACTTTTTTCTTTCTTTCTATGGTCCCTGCCTTTGAGAAGTTCAAACTTAACATTCTCTGGCTAGCTTCTTTTTTTTTTCTCTCTTCTCTGGCTAGTTTCTTACACTTTAAATTATTTCTACACCGGGACAGATGAGCTGTGAGGGGAAATACCAAAAAAAAATGTGTATGAGCTTCCCAGGGGCAGGGGTTATATGTGGCTCTCCCCATTACTCGTAGAAGACCCAAACATACATTGATCAAACACCCAGTCCTTATCCTAGTGATGCAGCCCAGATTCTTGCCAGGAGTCAGTTAGAGGTTAGGGAATGGCACCAGAGACACAGCTCGGTGTCAACTCACACCCAGGCTTAGCCTGGCTTTGCACAGGAGAACCAACTGTCCCACTCCCCGGGAAGCGGGACCTTCACTGCCCTCCCTATTCTGGCCAGTAGGTGGCAGCATAGGCCAGGAATTCATAGATAGGGGCATAGGTGATGTGGCCAGGAAAGGGGCCACCTGAGTAAACCCTGCCCCACCTCAAGTCCCTAGGGAGAAAGGGCTACTGACCACCCAGAAGGCCGGGGCTGGGCTGTCACAGTGCAAGGAAGGATAGCGTCTAAGAGGTGGGAAGGGAGAGGAGCCTGGGCTCCTGGCCTGTACTACTGTCCACCCTCCTCAGTCCACTCAAGTCCCAGGTAAGGAAAGAGAAGCTCCCTCCAGGCACTACCAACCCGGGGTACCACAGGCCACAGCATGTTGGCATCAATGGGCACTCACTGTGGGTGGCCCCAATGGGCTTGTCGTCCTCCTCACTATCGGGTCCAGAGCACCATTCGTCCCCACTGTATGGCTGCTTCCGCTCCAGTACGCAGCGCCGCTTACTCCGGGGTGCCACCTCTGCCCAGGCAGCATGGAGGCAAGCAGGGTAAGAATGAGTGTCTAGAGGTCCTGTCCTCCCACACCCAGGGTCCCTCCCAGACTCATTCTCTAAGATGCCCCACCCTGAGGGCACTGCCCAGGCCATCATAGGCACTTTGCCAGGCCCTGGCCCCCACCATACCACCATTTGTTTCTGATTTCTCTCTATAGCTCTGGCTGCCTGTCTCCCCTCCCCCCCCAACACCAAGCACAGCCTAATCCTCAACCACAACTGGTTCTAATTAGGGCTGGGGAGGAGGGGGAGGCCACTGTTACTCTTCCAGGCCTCAGTGCCTGCTCCCAGACTGCTCCCACCAGGCGGGATACCAGGAGGCTCCCAGGAGGTGTGAGGGTCTGCTCCTCACCCCAGATCACCTCCCTGTCCCCCTCGAGGGTACTGGAGGAAAGGCAGGGAGGAAGGAGACAGCAAGCCCTGTCACTTTGTGTGGACCCTCCATGGGTGGCACCCTGGCCCACATTGATCCCGAATGACCTGGTTGGTGGAAGCAATGGGGTAAGAGGAAGGTGATCCTGCATAAATGTTGGACAGGGAGCTGGGGACGAGGACTGGCTGAGGGGGGCAGAGAGATGATCTCCCAGCACAGCACATTTGGGCCATGAACTGTGGAAGATGCTAGGGTCTCAGGGATTGGGAAATAGAGTACCTTTAGCCTCCGATTCCAGGGACGGGGTCCCAGCGTCTCGCTGCTCTCCAGAGTCCACAGACACACTCCGTTCCCTCTTCACCTTGCCCTTGAGTGAGCTGAAAGGGGGCACCCCTGTCTGGGGGTTCTTCAGACTTGAGTTGCTAGGTGAGATCTGGTTGGCCTTGGCCCCATGGTTCCCCGCCCCCACACCCTTTGAGCCCAGGTTGCAGGTGGGTCCTTGGTTCACATTCTGGTGCTGGGTTTGGGCCCCGCCATTCCCTGTCTTGCCATGATTGGTCAATTTATTTTCTGGGTGCATTGGCTTGGCTGGGGCAGGGGGGCAGTGGCCACGGGGGGACAGCGGTGGGCTCCCTGGAGCTTCTCTCCTCCTGGGGTGGGGTAACCTGGGAGAAGGTAGGAGAGATGTGAAAAGTTAATCTTGCTAGGGGCTACACATACTTGGATTTTAATGACTTGAATTGCACCATCCTGTTTCACCTAATGAGGGAGGGTGGGATGAGTAGCATCTCAAGACCCTCAGCTATTCCTTCCCTCCCTCCACAGCCCCTCAGACAAGGGCTGATGTCTCCCCATTCAAAGGAAAACCAGGGCCTTGATTTGGCAGGATCTACCCAGCCTCAGCCCCAACATCCATCAGACTTCCAAGCTTCTGAGACAATCCCTCTCCTCTAGCACCTGAACAGTACTTAAGCATCCTCTGTTCTAGGGTTTGCTGTCCTCAGACTCTTTCTAAGGTCTCAAACCTCAACTCCCACATGTACCAACACTAGCAGAGAAGGGCCACAGGACCTGGGGGTCACTGCTCATGCCCCAGACCCATCTCCCAGGGGAGGTGGGAAAAAGTACACCCAAGATTGGTTCTCACTGGTCCGCAAAGCTCCCCAGAGCTGGAGGGAAAGCTTGAAGAGGGTGGGACGGCAGGCAGGAGCAGGAGGAAAGGGGGAGGGGAGCGGTGTATCTACCAGAAGGGAGTACAGCTTGAAGCCAAGGATTCCTGCAGCCTAGGCTGCGGGCCCTTTAAGCTCCAGCCCGCTCCCCCCGCCACCTCCCCCTCCCCGGAGACCTATTAATAGCCGCTGGAAAGATCACATCACGGGAGAGGATATTTATCCCCCCTCATTCCACACCAGCTCAGATTTATTTCAGCTCTGCTGTCCTGCTGCTGCCGCCTGGCCCTGTCTGCCGGCTTCTCCTGGGGAGGAGGAGGGATGGCTCCGCCCCCAACTCCAGCTCCCACCCCTAGCTAGACTGAGGCCAGAGTCTACCATCTGACCCCACTGTAGGGCTCAAGCCATTTTGAGGGAAGAGTGAGAAGGGACCAGAAGCAGCAGGCAGAGCTGGCTGCCAATGCCCTCTGCCCCATGGGCCCACACACCAAGGCTGGCTTCGGTTCCTGCCCTGGCCAGGCCTTTCCATACTAAACCCCACTTTTGCCCACTGGTGGCCTGGGAGCCAGGTGCAGGGGCTAGGGGAGTGGGGCTCGCTCTCTCAGCCCACACAGCCTGGGCCTCATCACCACTGGGCCCTTCCCTTCCCCACACTCCACACACACGCACACATCCCTCCCTCCACGACACCCACACACCTTGTCTTGTTAGCCAGGATCCTCATGGCTCCCACACACAGTGGGGCTACGGCCCCTGTGCGTGCCCAGGGCCCAGCCAGGTACTCGGTACTGGAGCACGGACTGCAGCAACAAGCCCCAAAGAGAAAACTCGTGACTTGGGGAGGGGGTGTGATGGGGGAGGGGAGACGGGAGGACCCAACAGCCCTGGGACTAGGGAACTGGATAGGGCAGGATGGGAGTGGAAAGGGAGGACTACGAGATGGGGTCTTGATCTTAGAAGCCAGTCCTGTCCCCATCCCTCCGGCACCTTGCCCTCAGGGAGCTTGCAGTCTCTACCAAGCTTCCCCCACCACCAGGGGCTGCAGAGGCTAAATGAACTAAAAGGCAGGGTTACAAAGGTGCTGCGTAGGGCGGCCTCGAGGTCTGCTCCGGCCGGGGGAGCAGAGGGACTCCCGCTCCCAGGCGCGCCCCTCACCTAGGGTGGGGAACCCCTTGAGCCCCGCCCCCAGCGCTGCACCCTGCCCCGGGGCGCTCCAGCAGCCGAGGGGGCCGGGGGTGGGGGCAATGCCCCACCCCGCCCCCAGCTCCAGGCCTAGCCCGTGCCCATCCCAGCAGGCCCGGGCGGGCAGCGAGAGGCCTGGCGGGGCCCCGGGGCTGCAGCTGGGCTCTTCTGGAGACCAGTAACGCTGGCTCAGATTCCTGCCCGACCGCAAGAATGCAGGAGCCTCCCCTCCCCCCGCCGGCACCCCCCCCCCCCGCCCCCTTCGGCAGAGCCCGGGCGGAGAGGCTGAGCGAGCTAGCGAGCGATAGCCAGCGAGGCAGAGAGCGAGCAAGCAAGAGGCGGACAGGACTGCAGCGTGGTTGTCCAGGCCCTGCGCGCGCGGACAGACACACTGACACGTCCCGCAAGGGGCTGGGGGTGCGCTGGGGCCGGGCAGCGGCTCGATGGGCGCCGCCAGGCAGGGGCGCGGAGACCCACAAGCACCCGAACTCTTGACTCACACACACTCACAGTTCACACGTGGACAGGGAGACAAAGACACGCACGGAGCCCAGGAAACTAGAGGCGCGCTCACGCCCAACCCGCGGAGGTGTGCCCGAGGGCGAGGGAAGCGCTGGCCCGATCCCCAGCCGACGAAACGGCCTGGGGCGCGCGCAACACCGAGGCTGCCAGAGGGCTGAGTGGGAACTCCCCGACTCATTAAACAGATGAAAAGACTGAGGCCGGCCACAGGGAAGCCCTAGAAAGTTGAGCCTGGTAGTCACGAAGAAGCACACACACGGCCACAGATACATCAACAGACTTACACGGACACAGAAGCCTCGCCCAATCGCCCCCTGCCCTGGCTTCCCCCACCCCCCTGCCCCATCTCCACCCTCCCCACCACCACCCCTCACAGCCGCTGACCCCGGTAAAAGATGGGGGAGGAAAGAAAAGGATTCTTGGGCGCGGGAGCTTTGTCCCAGTCATAGACTCAGCTAGACATTGGCACACACTCCTGCCGTTCCCTGCACGGCTGGTGGAGGCTGGGCTGGGACCTCAGGAGGGGACTCTATCTGTCACCCCATGGGAGTCTAACCCTAGTTTAACCCTAGGGCATACTGGCCTTCCCCACCACTTGAGCTTTGTCTGGGGAAGAAGGCTTCTCAAGGAAACGTTCCAAAGTCCAGGGCCTGGCTGGGAAGCAGCCTGCCACCCCCCTCTCCAGAATCAATCAAAAGGAAGGAAGGGCCAAGGCAGAAGTCATTGAAGATTCCTGGACTTAGGGACCCGACATGCATCTTGGGCTGTCACCTTCACCACCTCACTGATTCCCCAAACTAGCTACCCCATTTCACAATGAGGAAACTGAGGTCTGGGAAATGGAAGTGATGTGCTCTTGGGTTGAGTAACCAGTACATGCCAGTGCTGGGACCCTCATTCCAGACACTGCAGTGATATCCCAGGGCCCCTACAACTTCATCTGAGCCTACCCCAGATAGGTGGGCTTCCCACATTCTAGCCAGAGCCCAGGCCGTATAAGGGGAGGGTTAGAAGAGAGCAAAGGACACTCATTACCTTCTATGTTTATAAGCCTCAAAAACTGGGGACATGTCATAGTTTGGGGAGGGGCTGTTAGAGAGTTAGTCTTCTCCAGAGGCCAGGCAGGCCTAAGCTCCTCCCCAGAAGCATCTTAGAGTCACCCTCCCCTCAAGGACTCCACCCCCTCTCCCACCCAGCCACAGGGCCAGCTGAGTCAAGCCTGGATGAGTCAGGACTTTCCCATCCCACACCTCCCCCTTGTGCCCCTCAGGAGGAGTCCTGCCTCAGCTCCCAAAGACCCCTCCTCTTCCACCACTCACAGTCCCAGAAGACACCTGGAAGGCCTGAACATAAGAGGCAGGAGGGCTGAGTCCCAGCTGGTACTGTTTTTAAAATGAGCAAAGGGGTTTTCCAAGTACCAGGCCAGGAGCCCCGGAGATGGAGAAAGCAGAGAGATGGGAGCACATCGCTTGGCTCCCTCTTAGGGGTAGAGTGAGGAGGGGTAACGTGCTCACACACAGGGGGCAGGTGCAAGTCACCTGAGTGAAAGGCCGGGAGCATACCCAGGAGAACGTGCCCGGAGAAGGCGGCGGAGACAAAGTCTCAGATCATGTGCCTCCCTCCGTGTAACATGGAGATGGGAGCTGCCAACCCAAGTGTTAACATGGGCCTGAGCCTGGCTAGAGGAGGGAGGCAAGGAAGGCTCTCCAGGTGTGAGTATCAGCTCTGCTCAACACAGAACTGCCACAGGTAGGGCAGGCACTCCCACATCCAGTGGCAACTGTCTACTTCCAGCTGCCCCCCCATTGGGAGCCTCTGCTTGGTTTACCATCTGGCCCACTGGTCTCATTGACTGCCTCATAACCACCCCAAAAAGGCAGTGAGAAAGTGCTTTGGAGGATCCATGCTCCCACATACAGTGGGCAGACACCTCCTGAGAGCAAAACGTGCTGCCAGGACCCCCTGCTGGGACTGAGGGGGATTAGGGAGGTGAGCTCCTTGGCCTCTGGTTCAGGAGACACAGCCCCCAGGAACAAGTTCCCAAGTCCCCTTTCTCCTGGGTGTCAGGATTCCTTAGGAGCGGCCCTCTACCTCTCAGGTCACTTCCTCTTCCTGAGGTGGTGACTCAGCCGGGTGGGGAGGTCAAGGATTCATAGTCCAGCAGGAAATTTGCTCAAGGACCAAGGTGTCACTCTGGGACCCTCTATGTAGGGACTTCCAGGCTTAGGGAGCCTTCCCTGGCTCTTTTCCTAGCAGCTCTCCCTACCTCCCCCGACCAGGTGCCAAAGAAGGCCATGCAAATCAACCATTTTTGCTTGGGAGGCTTTGCCTGGGAGTTTCCAGCCCCACCCCACCTGCAGCTCCAGGATAATGTGACAATCCCAACTCTGCAAGACCATGAAACTCCCTGGTCCCAGACCTTTCTAGTCCAGAATTGAACAGGGTGCCTGGGAGGCGGGGGCATTCTGCCCAATGTCCCTTCTGGAGCCTGCAGATATAAGTGGCATTGCCTGGATAGGCCTGAAGCCACCTTACTTATCTTGGCTCCTACAGCCAAAGCCAGTATGGCCAGGCCTTGGGAAGCAATCATGCCCTGGCAATGGGGTGCCCCCAAAGACTGCTGCCCAATCCCTGGCTGCTTCCTCCCACAGAGGGAAGGAGGAAGAGGGGGTGGGGGGCACAAGGAAACAAGACAGGGCAGGAAGCCCAGGCAGGCGGCGGGCACTCTGGGCCAGGCACAAACAGCCAACACAGGAAACCACAGCCCACCCCCGCCCACCCCACCCGCCCAGGGCTCTGGGAGAGACAGTGCCAAAAGCCTGGTACCCCAACAGAGGCAAGTGCCAGGGGTTGGCCCAGGACGAGGGAGGAGCAAGAAGCTCTCTAGCCCTGTCTCTGCCCTAGACCCTACCTGGGGAGGGGGAAAGGAAGCCAGGCTGGCAGAGATGGTGCTGCCTCTTTAAATCCACCGAAATCCTGAGCTAGGCCCAACCCAGCTCTGGTTTCACAGGAAGGAAAGAAGCTCAGAAGCCAGTAGGGCAGGCGGTGGTGGCTGGAATTAGCCCCACCAGCCCAAATATATCTGGTCCCTGCCCGCCACCCCACTAGCACTTCCTGCCTTCTGGCACCTGTACCAGGATGGGGGTAGGAGAGGGTCTAGGTGCTCTTCCCTACTCTGTGGGAGACCTCAATGTCAGGGGGTGGCCTGTTGCTTGGTACATGTAGGTAGAAGGTAACTTCCCAAGCCTGAGCTCCCAGAACAGGGAGAGATGGGCAGGGCAGATCCCTTGGGTCCTCACCTGGCCTTAGTCCTCCAAAGGGTTAATCTGGCCCCTATTTAGGGGGGTAGGGGTGGCCTAAGGAACCTCCTCCAAACTGCCTGGCTGCTGGGAACAATGGGGCCATTGTGGGAGGAGTGGAGTGCTTCAGACTGCTGGCACAGCCAGTGCACCATGGGGCTGGCAGGACCTCACCCAACGCTTGTTCTCTCCCCCAGGTACTGCCAGAGGCACAGACATCCTTCCAGCCCCTTACCCTCGCCTGCTGGCCCAAGCTCTTGGCACTAGCAGCACCTAGAGGGCCCTCGAGCTTAGCCCAAGTTGACATCCAGACTACCATGACCCTCCAGGAAGCAGGAGCATGTGGGCTAGCACTGGGAGGGGGTGGGGGTGATGAGACAGGATGTGTGCCTATGATCCTCCTGCAGGGGAGACAGGAAGGCCAAACGGGGTTTCTGGTGTCAGTCCTGGCACCCTCAGGCAAGAAGGGCTTAGAGGATTGTAGAGCAGGGACTTCCCACCCCATTCCATAAACCTGCTCTCTCACGAGGTCCCCTCTCCAGGAACCTCACCCTAGGGTTGGGACCCAGCCTGTGGTGTGGCACAGTGGAATGAGAACTGAATTTGTAGACAGAGTGCCAGTCATACCCTGCCCCTGCTGAGGTATGGGGCCTTATCCATCCCTTCATCTCTCTGAGCCTCAGTTTTCTCATCTGCAAGATGAGCCTAATTTTATAGAATAAGATAACAGTAGTGAAACTAACAGAATGCCTAAGACATACCACCCTGCAACAGACCACCTCTGCACTGATGTCCCCCTCTTTATCTCCTTCCATAGCATCCAAACATGTAAGCATTTGGTAGAGATGGGCATTGTAATTTGCCCTTTGAGTAACCAAGAAAGCAGGGCCTATGGGCACCATATCAGTAGTACCAAGTACAAAGACTTGGCTTTTCCTTTGCCCTTCTCACAGAGGCTAGTTCCTTCTGCTAGCATACCCTTGGGCATCCCTGGGCTCACTGCCACACTCAAACCTGAAGCATGAACCCTGAGAGTGGCTGTCCACTCTCTTGGTCTCAAGTCTGTATCTCAAAACTCCAGGAGGTGGGTAAAGAGGGATTTTCCTTCAACAATGGCCTGCCTCCCCTGTGCCAGGCACTCCTCTCCTTGCCTGACCCCTTGGTAGTCACCCTGCCATGTCTGGGCTGGCAGGAGGCTTCAGGTTACTCTCTTGCCATGGACCTCTTTAAAGAGTAGAGTCTGGGAGAGCAAAAACAACTGACAGGCAGTACTGGAAAGCAGGGGGTCCAGGGAGAAGACCTGATCTCTTCCCAACTAGAGAGGACTGTACCTCTCAGGGTGGCCCCACAAGCCCCCAAAGGGTTAACAAGGCCCTAAAAATAACTTGCTCCCAGCAGTACCCGCTGATCGGAACCCTCCAGCCATCTGTTCCCATTTTCTCCCGTTCACATTGGAACATCTGAAACCAGCCCCAGAGCCCCAGCCCAATCCCAAAAATAGCCCCAGCCTGCCCAAGGAACAGGCCTCAGTGGCTGGGCATAGAAGCATGGCCAGCCCAGCAGTGAGGCATGACCCAGGCAGACTCTGAGCCCTCACACCCCAGGCCCCATGGAAAGGAGGTATCCTTTCTGGACCCAGAAGTAGGTGGTAGGCAGGAGCCAAGGGTGCACCCTTCTTGGTACCAGTCTAAAGAGAGCACCTGCTAGCCCAGTCTAGGCCTCAGAGCCAGGCCCTCTGGTCCCCTAGGTACTTCTGCCACATCTTAATCCCCAGAAGGTTTTAATCACCTATCTGCATAGCTCCCTTACTCAAAGTGGGTACCCCATCCTTACCACCCACCACTAGGCTCCTCACTCAGAAGTTCCCATGCCTCAGCCCCTTACCCATCTACTCCCATCCCAGGGCCTCTCCTGCCCCAGAACACAGGCAGAACTTTTTGTAGCACTGCCCATAGTCACCCACAAGCTCAGGTAAGGATACTAATATGACCTCTCTTCCTTGATAGGCTTGAGGATGCCCCCTGCCCATCAGTGTCCAGCAGCGTGGGCATGCCCATCTGGGCCCCTCTACACATGTATCACAGGCCTGGGCGCTGCTTTTCCATATTCAGGGAAAATGCCCAGGCAGGGCACAGGGAATTCATGGGACCCCAGACCCTGAGGCAGGGCTAACAGCTGCCATCTAAGTCACAGCTCCACAGGGCCACTTTTCTCCCCAAGGAAGGTCTCTGACCTCTAGACCAGGAAGGAGAGGAGGTGGCCATTTAAGCCATTTAAGGACAGAATGTCTTGTTCAGCTGGTGAGAGCAGAGCAGCAGGGGCTGGGGTGGTGGGAGGAGTGCTGGAGCTGAACTGAGCAAACAGCCTCAGGGAGGGAGGGCTGGCCCTGGAGACAGCCAGAGAGAGAGACGTGTCCTAAACTCCCCAGGCCTCCTCCAGGCACATGGCTATTGGGCAAACTTGCAATAGAGATGTCAGCCAGCACTAACGGGGGGAAACTGAGGCAGCAAGAAAGTGGATCTGGAAGGGAATACAGGAATTTGAAGTGCTGGAAAGGCTGCCTCTTCCCCACCCCCACACTCCCTCCCTCTCTATCAGTTCTTCCCCTGCTAAACCCCCTGGGAGGGCCAAAAGTTCCTGTGAAGAGCTCTGACTAATAATGAGAAGGATGTCCAACATTTATTGAACATTTACTCTGTAACTGCAACAGTCCTAAACGTTTCACGTGCATGATCTAATCCTTTCCCAGAAGAAAGTATTTTTATAATCCCCACTTTCCCAATATGAGAAAGAGAGGCACAGGGAAGTTAAGTAACTCGCCTAAGGTACACAGCCTATAATTAGAAAAACCAGGATCTGAACCCAGACACTCTAGGATTTAGGTTCTAAACCATTACATAATACTACAGAATCACTAGTCCTCTGAGCTATGATGAAAGAATGGGAGCCCAGGCCTCACCACTCATTCCACACACCCTCCCTCCATGCCTGATGTCTACCAGGTCCTACACTAGGGCCAGTTGCTGCCCAGGAGAGATCAAAGAGAGAGCCCGGCACCCTACCCGTCAACACAGGTGCCCCACCTGGCCTGTGCTTGTGCTCTCAGAGCAAAGTTCTTGGGCCTCCCCCAGCCCCGCCCACCCCAATCCGTTATATCCTCACCTATCCAGGTCCCTAACGGTCAGAAGAGGGCACAAGGCCAAGTTACCAGGAGGACAGCACAGGGGCTAGGCTGAGAGTTGTCCCAGGCTAGGAGAGGTCTGCTGCCCCTCCCAGGTCCCAGGTGGGAGGTCAAAGGTCAAGTGGGACTCACCATGGAGGGGTGGAGTCCAAGCCCTGCCCCCACCCACCTGCTCAGCCACACCTGGCTACTGCCCCCTACTTATTTCTTTGCCAGAATTGAAAGCAGGACTACTTCCTCCCCGTCCCTGATGGGCAGTGGCTTCCAGTCGGAGGGAGTGGGGGCATTAGTTGAATGGGTTAGAAGCCCACTTGCTCCTCCCTCCTGAGGATAGTCTAGGAGAAGCTAAGCACCTCCCCCCCGTCCCCAGTTTTCTCCAGCTTTCCCTAGTCAGACTGGGAGCCCACAGGAGTGTTTGTTGTGAATTCAGGGAGTTGTTGCTAAGTAAGGAAGGAGGGGGCTGGTGGGAGGGAGAGAGGCTGTGCCTGTGTGTGTGTGTGTGCGCGTGTGCCCGAGGGGACCAGGGCAGAAACCACGCTATGGGGGCTGGTAACCACCCTGGCCACCCTGGCTTTCACTCAGCCAAAGCCGGGGAGGAATTGCAAGTACTTGGGATAACCAGGAAATCGTACCTTGCCCTCCAGAGTGACTGGTCTGAATCTCCCCACCTCACACACACCTCAAAAGCACCACGTACCACACACCGCACAGCGCCAGGGGAAAGATGCAGCTTAGGAAAGGGCTAGAACTCTCACTGGAGTCCAGCTTTAACCCTTCTGGTCCCAGCCCCACCCCCACTCTCTATCAGTCCTGGGTCAGAACCTGGAGCCTCTGGACAGAGAATGAAAGGACAAGTAGGGGGCAAGAGGCCACAAGGAGGGAGCCCAAGAGACAAAAAGCCAAGCAGGAGGCTAAGCCAGGTTGATGAAGCTGCTGCAGAGAGAGATCAGAGAGGCTGAGAAGGACACACAGAAGCACATGGACCTCTCACCTCAGGAATAATGTGTGTCGGGCTCAGGCTCAAGGGTGTGGTCTGGGATGGGGGCTCCCTGTGGAGAGAGGGTCACAGCTGGAAGCCCCACCACCACCACCACCCCCCAGCAATCTATGCCCCTACTCCTCCCGTCCCCCCACCCCCACCCCAACACACACAGTCTGTAAACACGTACACACGTACACACAGCCTGCAGCTCCAGGAAGTCTCTGAGCTACTCAGACACCACCCCCCCAGGACTCCGGTGGATTGGCTGGGAGCCAGGCCTGACCCAGCTGCCCCACCACATACTCCCCCTCCCTTCCCTGGAAGCAGGGAAGGGACAGTACTGGAGACCTTAGAGACCCCTTAGAGCTTGGCCCCAGGGAGAAAGGAGGGGCAGTAACTCCCAGGACTTGCCCTGAGCACCTGGGGGAAGATGAATGAGGAAGCCTGAGAACCCCAGCTTCCAGCACCAGCCATCCCCCGTTAGCTGGTCAGGGAAAAGAAGACTGTGGGTTCTCTGTCCCTGTGTGGTCTCTTTGGTTACAGCCCTGGTCCCCTGAAGACGCGAAGTCCTGGGGACCTGGTCTGCTTGGGAGGGCCTAGGGTGAGGGAGTCGGGTTTAGCAGTTCAGTAGGAGGGGGCTGGGTGACGCTCCCACAGCAGGCAGGAGGGAGGCTGGTGGCTGGGCTCAGTTTGTACTGGGGGGTCAAAGGGGAGTTCTTTTCCGAAGAATTCTGGGAGAGACGCCAACTAGAGCAAGCTGCTAACCAACCCTCCCTCCCTCCCTCTCACTGCACTGGGGTGGGGGGTGTCCCTGCCAACCAGACTTAACCCTCTCCAGCCTGTGTTGCTCCTGGGCCCAGGATGGGGACTTGCTGGAGAACAGACCACCGGCTGGGCTCAACTTTCAGTTCCAAGGCTCATGAAGAGTAGGGCATCTGCCAGCACGAGGAGGCTGATTCTACACGGCCCCGTCTAGCACTGCCCTGCTCTACCAGCACCCAAGTGACTTTTCTGGGCTCACCTCCTGAAGGTGTCTACAGTGACGTGTGTATGCGTGTCTCAGAGACAAAGATTGAGAAACAAACTGGAAATTCCTTGCCAAGGCCCTCCCTCTGCGAAATCACTGAGAATTGTACCAACCTGTGCCTCTACCCCTCCTTTCCTCCCACTGTGCTCTGGGACCAGAGGCCACCAGAGCGAGGGGGTATAAAAGGCACAACTTATCCTATGTTGTCCTATGTTATCCTGCTGCTGTCTCCATTGGCCCTTGACTCATACAAACACTCCTGCCCCAGCCCTCGGCTTGCCCACTGATGTGCCACAAGTGCTTCGAAATGCAATTGTATTCAGTTACAGTGAGGTAGGAGGGGTTCCAGTGCCTGCAGCCCAGGCTGACATAACTCCACTATGACCACCCTTGCTTTGGCCAAAACAAAACACACACACACACAAAAAGGTTCCCCTTCTGTAGAACCCTGTCCAGCTGCAGCAGGAGGGAATGAGATTAAACATCAAGAAGGACTTCCCAGGATCAAGGGTACAATCACAGCCGGCCCCATCCCAAATGCCTGGATTCCAGGCCCCTCCATCTGCTGCTCAGGCTAGAAATATGAATGTCGTGTCTTGCTTAACTATCTGACCCTAGCTGGAAAAGTCAACTTTTCTGAACCTTAAATTTGTCACCAAGCTCTCGGGTCTGATGGGATTGGCTGTTCTTTGCCCCCAGTGAAGTGAGTGACCCCATGACTAGAGGGTTAATTTCCTTTCCCCAACCCTTTTCCTTTAGAGTACTGGGTCTCCCTATAACAGCCACCACTGTATCATCAGGACAAGAGGGTGGACTGGTGGTGAGGAGACCCCTGAAGGTGGCTGGGATATGGGAGAGGCAGAGGAGAGAGCCCAGCCTTCAGTACAGTTTATCCCAAAGTCTCCTCCACTCCACCACTCTCTCTCCAAGGACCACAGAACTGCCAGAAGCCTTGGCCTCACTCCAAGAAACCTCCCTATCAAAGGGCAGAGGACTCCATGTCCCAGGAAGCTGCAGAGAGACCTGGTACTACACACCCCAGACATGTTCCAGGGGAGAGAAAGGAGGGAAGAGAAACAAAGTATACGTATGTGTGCACAAACGCATACACACGTCGAGGAGACACACCCCCGTCACACATTCTCTCTTTAGAAATACCCTAGACAAGTGTAGCTGAAAGACAGACACAACTTCCAAAACATATATGCAAAGACATCTCCTAAAATAACTCCAAACTTTCGAAGAGTGGCCCCTTAAGACCCACAGAGACTCCCCATATTGATAGAGACAGCCCAGGGGAGCTCAAGAAGCACACACGCATTGCATTGGCCAGTTTGCATTGGCCAGTCACACAGAACCGTTGATAGAAGATATAGCCACACTGTAAGAGTCGGATACACACACATAGTACGCGGCCATGTGCTAGCACACAAACTCAAACATACAACCTTGCAATGCACAGCGTGAAGTCAGATTAGAGGACAGTGTTCTGCAGTGCTAGTGGAGAGGAGGGAAGTCTGAGGGGGGTGGAGAAGTACTCAGGGATTTCAAAACAATCCTGGTTTCGAAATGCTGGAAATGCTGGATTCAGGGCCATTCTTAGTTGAGGCTGGTGTTGGGGGTGGGGGGGTTGAGGATAGAAGGTGAGGGGGAGGGGAGGACAAGCCAGCTCAAGGGAGGAGGAAAGGGGCTGGACAGAGAAGTCCCAGCCCCTGTGGAAGGGGGCCTAGAAAGAGATACCAAGGTTAGGAGGGGCAGCCAGCCCAGGGCCAAGAAGGGAGGGCCTGAGTTGCGGAAAGGAGGCAAAGGAGAGGCCTCTACTTTTGCCACTGATAGGAAAAGTGAGGTGGGAAAACTCCCCTCCCCACAGGACAACAGCAAGGGAGAACCTGTCTGGGTCTCTTCCCCTACTCATGGGCAGCAGTGACCACCTTTTCTCCTCCAGAGTGACACCCTGGCTCCCCTTCCCTGTCTATCAGTAGAACTCCAAGTTGGGCCAAATGTCAGAAGGAGTGGGGACAGCAAGGGCATGCAGGAGTCAGGAGTCTTCTACCAAAGGCAGGATGCCCCTACTCAAGGCAGGATGGAGGGCATCTCCTGGAAACCTGGGGCTTCCTGGGACCCTTGGGGAGACTGAAGCAGTGTGACATATACCCATACCCAGGAAGTCACCCCTTCCAAGGCAGCCAGAATGCCCTTATGGCCTGCCCCTCCCCCAGGCTCTAGGGAAGGTAGGCAGAGCTCTCCAAGGAAGGGAGGGAGGGGAGGTCAGGCCAGGCTGGGGGTGGGGCTCTGGAGGCCTGGCCCTGGCACCAGGCAGAGGAAATTCCAGGCTGTAACTCTAGGCTGCCTCCAGGGCCTCCAGTCCAAGTGACATGCACCAGCTCAGGAGCTCTAGTGCTATGGCCTTCCTCATCTAGCCCTTCCACTCCTAACCCTGCCACTCAGCTCTCCAACTGGCTCCAGCCACATTCTGGGTGTCAGAGGATGGGGCTTAGGGGAACTTAGTCCCCTTCCTCAGTCCTGCTAGGAGCTCCCACAAGTCCCATCCCAGCCCTCTGGCCAGTCAGCATCCTTTGCCCAAATCCCAGGGGCCAGCCCCCCACAGTATGGCTACGGGTGGGCAGCTGTCAGGGCTGGCAGGCAGGGACAGAGATGCCATGCTAGAGCAGCCAGATGCTCAACAGGTTGAGCCAGTCCCTGGAACAGCCGCCCCACCCTAGGGAGAGCGGGCCTGGCAGAGGCTCCCTGCCCGCGGCACCCAGTCTGTACCCGCTTGGCTCCCACGGCTGCCCACTTTCCCACGGTGCCATCCCCTTTCTGCCCCTTCTCCCCAGGTCAGTGCCCAGGACTCTGGTGCAAGGAAAGAAAAGATGCATTTCCTTGTCACCCCTGGGTGCCCAGGCTCTTGAAGTGCCTCTCTATCAGCAACTGAAGAGCTCCAGAAAGGGTAAATACAGCATTGGGGCAGAAAAAAATCCAGAATGCCCCCACCTCTTTGCAGGCCTCTTCTCGTCCTGGAAGGCTAAACACTTAAGATACCCTGACTCCCCGGAACTGCTTCAAAGTGCCGGGACAGAACTTTGGTGTGTGGTGCCAGAAGCAGTGTGGGGGTGCCCCCAGCTCCTCCTCTTCAATTCCTTGGAGGAGGGGCTGCAGAGCTGGGTGACAGTTGGTCCCTCCACTCCTGTTAGAGCTGCTGCTACCTGCAACCTGGTCCTTTCCTTCCACCCCACTCCTGGGCTCCATGGAGCTCCATCCCACCCACTTCCCTCACCCCAGTAAGCAGGCAGCCCCCCTTTGCATAGCATCTCCTTTAATCTAAAGCAGGTGCCAGGCATTCTAGTCCTTGCTGAGTTGACATTGCCACCCTCTAGGACTCTGCCCAGAAGGCACTCCCCTGTCTTTATAGAAGTTGAGCCCCCCAGCTTAAGGCTCCTACTTAATCCAGGTACCAGGAATCAGGAGACAGGACCAGCTAAGTGAAGTTATGGGTGCCCAATGCAGATTCAACAAATGAACGAGATTCACTAGATCCCAAATTGCCACGAATGTGCTAGCCCAGATTTCTGCAGTCCACCAATCCTTCTCTAGGACCCTGTGATATCTCCCCTCTCTCTTGACTCCCAATCCTACTAATTGGTAACTGATTCTGGGCCTCCAGAAACCATCTCCAGCCATGGATCCCCTGCTACTCCCAGAGTTACTCCAGATCCAAGATTATAGGATTTGGCCCCTCAGGAGGGTGTCTCCCACAACAACCCCCACCCCAACCCAAACAGGAGCAACATGGGTAAGCAGAGAACCCCTAGAGGGAGGTGGTCAGAAGGCTGGACTTCCAGGCCTGATCTTCCAAGGCCAAGGAGGCAGATCACCTGGGAGAGGTAGCACCTTCCTTCCTGGAAATGACTCCCAGTCTCCCTCCTTGCCCCTCATCCTTCTCACCCATTGTCACCCTATCCTGAGTCCTCTGAAGACAGGGCCTGAGCATGTACTTCCCCTAGGGCTGGGAAATCATGGTCCTCACCCAGAGAACATAGCCAAGCCTATGCTGAGGAGCAGCAAAGTAGCTAGGGAGCCTCTGCCCAGAAGTGGCTGTTCCCTGGAGTGGCTAAGGAGAGGGGGGGAAAGGGGGAGTAGAAGCCCACCCAGCCAGGAGGTCTCATTCAGAAAGCTGCTCAGAGATGTCAGCAGGGTTATAGTAGATACCATGCAGACTGCTTTCCTAGATAAAAACAGTTAACCAAGGTTGGGAGGGGGCAAAAGATCAAGGGAGGCACAGAGCCCTCAACACATGCTCGGCTCACCTCTGAGAATTTTCCTCCCTGCAGCAGAGGTCCCCCCAGACACAGACATAAACACACACCCCAAACAGCAGACAGACAGAAAGAGGAGGAAGGGAGGGAGTGTCAGAAAAACCCGGAAGGAAGGAAGCTGGACAGACAGACAGAAGCTGATCCTGGCTTCACTGCTCCAGAGAGACACCCTCCAGACTCCCAGACTCTCAGAGACATTCTCCTTCTCAACCTCCTCAGTTTCTCTGAAACCAAATTCCAGCAGCCCTGGAATAGGACTACTCCAGCCAAGCAAGAAGCCTAAGCCTCACTTCTCTTCACCACATTCTGCCCCCACAGCTGCTTTGGACCAAGGCAGGGGCCACCTCCCCTTAGCAGTGCAGGGACACCTCCAAGGAACTGTGTGACTGCCCCACCCCCCAGCCAAGCCCACACCACTCAGAATCTTTGGCAGGGGAGACTCCTCAGTCACAGCCCCTGCTGCTCATAGGCACTGCCTAGGGGCAGAGGGTGACCCCCCCCAACTCAACCCACCTCCTTCTGGAGGCTCCCAGCAGCCAAGGGAAGAGTGCTGGGGAGCTGAGATCTACCGGGTTTGTAAGGCTGGGTGGGGGACTACATCTCCCAGAAGCCCCCAGGGCAGGGTTCGCTGCTCCAGCTGGCCCAAGGCCGGCCTTGTTCTCTGAGCTAGGGTGGCAGGGTCCCCTAGCTGCCCCTAAGTCCTCCCCTCTGTGCTCTGGGGCTGCCAACCTGACTGGGGGCCTGAGAGTGGCCTCCACTGACTCTGGGTGCATACCCCGCCCCCTCAACAGCCTGGGGGTGCGTGCCAGAGAGGTAGAGACAATCAGACTGTGTTTCCCCTCCCCAATTCAAACTGGCTCTCCTGCCTCGCGCTTCTGCTGGCTTGGCATGACTTCAGCCCTCGCCCCCAGTCCACCCCTCACCTCGCGGGGGTTGGGGGTCCTCACGCCAGGCCGGAGCTGGACGCCATGACCAGGTCAGGGTCGGTGGGTGGATGGGGGTCCTTCTGCTCGCCAGTTGGAGGTGCAGAGGGGGCGCGCAGGCGGTGATCTTTTGATCCTGGACGCCTTGATTTCAATACCAGCCCGGCCCGGGAGAGCGTATCCAGGAATCGCTGGGGGCCTGAGATCCTGCCTCCCAACCGCGGAGCATGGTCTTGGGCGCTGGGCAGCGGCGGGAGAGCGCGCACACCCGCCCGGGCCGGGGCTAGGGGCTGGGGTCTCGGCCCCAAACCTCAGGGCTCCGGCTCCTGCTCCTCCTCCCTTCCTTCCTTCCTTCCTTCGCCTCCTCCTTTCACTTTCCCGAGGCCCGCGGGGACGGCGGGCGCAGGGCGGGGAGGGGTCTGTCTGGGCGCTTATTGTTGGTCGGACGCTGAAGGTCCAGGTCGTAGTCCCCGGGCGGCGCGGCGCCGGGGGACCCAGGCGTGCGGGCGTCCGGCCGGCTGGCTCTGGGCGGCGGCGGTGGTACAGCAGCCCCGGCTCCGGGGCATGTCCGGCCACTGGCTCCGCTGCGCGCCGCCGCCTCCCCGGGCTCCCCTGCGCTGCCGGAGCCTCGCTTGCCCCTCCACTCGGCTCCTCTCCCCAGCCTGAATAAGCATCGGGGCTCTCTGGCTGCCTCCTTCTGCCTTCATACCAGAGCCCGGAGAGGCCCCTGTCAAAATAAGAGCTCCCCCATCTCGCTCGCCTCCTTGCCCAACCCGGCTCCCCTAGCCTCCCAGTGGTCTGACTCGGTAAGGCGCCCGCCCGGCTAGCGGGAGGCAGGTTGGCCTGGGGGCCGGGAGGGAAGCTTCTACCCTTCTCTCCTCCCCATTCTTGAGGACTGGGGAGGAAACGTGTCAACAACATCCCAGGCTAGGGAGAGGTTTGACAAACCTACCTTCCTATCTGCACTGATTGGAAGGAGTGAGAGTTGCCTGGACACAAACACACACACACACACACACACACACACAGCGCTGAGTTCTGTCTTCACTGTACCCACCCACATCCATTATGTACTTAGCATCTCTTTATTCATTTCTTTCTCCTAGTAGATCATGAGGTCTTTGAGGACACAGACTGAATTTTGTCATCTCAATCTTCAGTAGCGCAAAGTGGTGCTGAGAAAATGTTTGTGGAAGTGAAATCTTTGTCTTCTCAAGAGAACTGTCTCCTAACCTTAAAGTGCTTTATACACACACAACCTTGTAAACCCTATAGGATCGTAGATGCACTTTTTAAGAGAAGGGAAAAGAAATAGTAAAGCACTTTTTTTTTGGAGACAGAGTCCCACTTTGTCACCCTCAGTAGAGTGCTGTGGCATCACAGCTCACAGCAACCTCAAACTCTTGGGCTCAAGAGATTCTCTTGCCTCAGCCTCTGGAGTAGCTGGGACTACAGGAACCTGCCACAACAACCGGCTATTTTTAGAGACCAGGTCTCACTCTTGCTCAGGCTGGTCTCAAATCTGTGAGCTCAGGCAATCCACCCGCCTCAGCCTCCTGGAATGCTAGGATTACAGGTCTGAGCCACCACACGTGGCTAAAGCACTTTTTTTTTTTTAAAGCACTTTTTAAAAGCATTTCATGTGTTATTTTAATGTTCACCACAAACCTTCGATAAAGATGTTATGGTCCCATTACACAGGTGAGGAAACCGAGGTTTACATTACGTAAGGACTTACCCAGGGCTACACTCAGGACTAGAATTGTGAGTCTCCTTATCCCAGGGCTCTAGTATCCATTGCCCCCACCTGCATAGAATTAATACCAAGAAGTGATGAGCATTGACTGCTTCAGAAAGGAAGGGTGCTAGCAAGGCTGCTTGCTCCTGGGATATGTTTCCTCTGCCCTCTCCCTTAGCCCCCCTGAAAGAGGATCCCCAGATAACACTAGCACTCACTATCTCCCCCTCTTCTGACCACCTGTCACACCTACAACCATTCAACCGAGTACTTCCTTAAGTTTTATCTTGTTTCTCCTATAAGTAAATCGGTTGCCCCAAAAGATGCCTGAGGGCCCAGACCATGCCTTCTAGCCTCTATATTCCCCCACAACTCTCCAGTGCTAAATGGGTTCATTGTAGGACTTCAGCAAATATTGACTTGATAGGTTAATTTTGCCAGCAGCAGGGCACTGAGCATGGTCTGGAGAGATATGGGGGGCACAAACCCTGAAAGTAACATCGTGACCCCTCGTGTGAACCACCGCAGTTTATGAAGCAACTTTCATGCATGTTATCTCATAACTATGCTTTGATACAAACAGCAAAATTTTCCCAAGTGCTTACTAACTTCTGTGCCAACTATTGTGCTAGGTTAGGGGTTGAATCATCACAACCTGTGAAGTGGGTTTTATCCTCTTTAAAGGAAAGAAACCCTGAAGCCCCAAAAGGCTTTTGGTGTGAAAGATCCTAGCACATAGGCCCGTATCTGACTAACGGGGTACTCTTATTTCTTCTCTTTTCTCCAAGAGGACATAATGTGAGCCCCAGGTCTCAAGATGCTTGTTAGAAGGTCCATTTCCATTCTATTTATATGGGTCACTCCCCAGTTACCTATATGACAAGCCACATGGGCTTGTTATGATCCCTTTGGCACAATGTCAAGTTCATAATAGGTCCAGAAAATGTTTTCATAGATGAATGATGGCTGTGTTTCAAGGGGTCTCTTAAATAAGGTACAACAAAGTTCAAGAGTGTTTGGCATGTCCTGTGGAGCAGCCATGTGCAGCGTTCCCCTGGGTGGGGCTGTGACTCATTCCCCTAGCGTAGGTTCCAGGTTGGGATGCAGAGATGAGAGCTCCGGGCAGCCACGAATTCTGGGTGGAACCCTGGAGCGACCAAGAAGGAGAGAGGGCGGCGGATTGCAGGAATCGAGCGTCTCCCTCTACTGGCGAACTCAGGGAACCACTGTGTTTCCGCGTATCTGTGTGTCACTGTGTCACGAGGGGTGTCACAGGTGTGTCAGAGTCAGTGTCTGAGTTTGTCGTTGGAAGTTTCGGCATGGGTATGAGCCTGTTTGTGACGCAGCATGGGTGTCACAGCGCCAGGTGGGGCTGTTTCTGGAAACACTGCGTACAACATCACATCTTGCAATATAATTCAATTGGGGTTGGGAGGGGGCGGTGCCAGGGTTGCTGATTCTCTGAGATTAGGTATCCTATGCCTAGGTTTACTAGGACAAAAGGATCCTCCAGATGGTACTACTCACCGGCCACAGTACTAGACGAAGAAGGTGGGAGGGGTTCAGGCCAGGAGAACGGTTTGCAAGAAGGTACTCTATCCCTTAAAGTAGCTCAGGGTCCACCAAGAAAGGGTTAACTTTGAGCCCCACAGTGACTTTAGTCATTGGCTTAGGGCACTGTCAGTCAGAGGTCTGAGGGCGGGGCTTTCGGGGCCGCAGTCTGACTGCCCAACGCCCCTCACTTGCCCCTCGACCCCCACATCATTTCATTGCTTGGCTGCGCCCACACCCCCATCTTGATGAAGACACCTTCCTGGGCCCTGGAGGAGGAGCGGATCCGGGCTTCCTGGCTTCCCCACTCACTCCAGCTGCCTGGCTTCCTGATAGATGGTGATTATTATATAATAGACTTGCTGAACAGAACCGTGCCAGCGCTCGGAACACTTTGCCCCCTCTTCGGAGCCTGCCCGAGGGCCTGGCACCCGCGGCACAGAGCCTGCTGCCAGTCCTGCCGGCGCCCCGAGCACTGCGTCCATCCAGGGGCGGGAGGCCACCTTCCCGATGGCCCTGGGGCTATGTCCTGGTATGCGGCCGGCCCCTTGCGGGTCTCAGGGTCCGCTTGAGGAGTGTGGCTTTACTAGCGCCTTTCCAGGGTTGTTGGACCCCATCTAGCCCCCTCCAACATGAACTTGGCTTCCAGTAGAGGTGGGACTGGGGGGCTCAGGAGCCAGGGTCAGAAAGGGGAAATAGTTTGGAAAAGGTGCGGGGGACAGGAAAAGGGAGGCTGGGTGAGGGGGCAGGCAGGGGCAGAGGGGAGGGACTCTTATCCTGACATGTCTCCCGCCTTCCCCGACTGGAGGGTTTGGAAAAACTGAGCAGGCAGCCAAGGCTTGGCTGGAAATCCTGCAGCCCACCCTCCTGGGGACACAAAGCTGGAGGGCGGGGGCAGGGTGAGGGAAGAGAGCACGACCCCGGGGACGGCAGGGCCTCTTTTGGGGCTGGGGGCCCCGGGGCCAGGTCCCTAGGGAAGGGGTTCCTGGCGCTGTCTCCCTGCTGTCTGCTTCCCCCTTCTCCCACTCTGCCCCCTCCGCTTCCCCCTCCTCCTCCTCCACGACTCCAGTCTTGCTAATTGCGGGCAGACTTAACTCCTTGCGTACCGGCCGGGTGGACTCTGAGTAGTGACGCGGTGAGGGAAGGAAGGAGGGAGGGACTCCGGACCCCACTCCCACCCACAGTTTAACGCCTTTTGGCCCGGAACGCAATCCCGGAACTCAGGCTGATCAGGCCTTTGAAAGGCTGCCTGGTTCTGGAGGAGCAACACGGAAAACAGGAGAGTTTGAACAACCCAGTCTGGTCTCTCGCCCAATAGTCCCTGTCTACCCTCCCCACCCCCACCCTATGTGTCTCTCCCTCTACTCTTTGGCCCCACCCTCGTGTTGCAGCCAAGGCCCTTGCCAGATATAAGGCAATGGGGAGCCCGGAAGTCTGGGTTCTGTAGCTGCCTCAGCATTCTCTATATCCCTCCTCTGAGGCCCAACGCAGGTGACCACAGCCCACGTCTCCAGAGAAGCTCCTTCACGCATCGAGGGTCTAGCTACCCAACGGAGGCAGGGAATACTAGCCTCTCTTAGCTCCAACTAGGACAGAAGGATCTGAGTAACTGGAAACCCTGACTTCATCTCTCCCCAAGCCTGCGCTCCCCCTGTCAGATTTGCGCCACCCCCGTCTGCTGTAAGGAACTCTGCCTGGGGGAGGTACTGCAAGCCAGGCAGGAAGGGGTTAACGGAGCTACCCGGCTCTACGTGGGAGCCAGGTGAGGCACCGCCCATCTTGGCCTTCAGGTGTGTGTGGGTGGGGAAGGGGTGGGACGCTGACCTTAAGGGCTGGGTTGTGGGGTTTTTTTGCCCCCTGGTGGCTAGATCTGGCTTAGCAGTCGCTGCCAAAAACTTGCTCACGTGGGGATTCGCGGAAGAAGTACGTTGGTGACAGTAGAGTGCTCCTCTTTCGGGAACAACACCTTCCGAGGGAAAGAAATCCTTCGGGAAGGTTGGTGGAGGGAGAGAACCTTCACAGTCCCACCCACACCAACCCCACTCAACAGGCTGTCTCAGTCACTTCCAGATCCTTGCTCTAGGGACTCTACTTGTGGGTCCCAAGTCCAGGCACTTGGGGCCTGTCCTTCCAAGTTCTTCATCTAATAGAAGGGGTCAGTAGGAAGAAGCTGCCCTCACCTTTCCTTTCTGTGTCCCAGGACCTCCTACAGGAGAGCTCCCATTCCCTCCAGAACCCAGTGTCAAACGTAAATATCTAGCCAGGCTTCAGAGTTTCTGCTGGCTACCCATATTTACCTTCTCTCCCTCCTGGCCAAGCTGCTTTTGAGTTTCTCCCCATAAAAAGAGCCCATCTGGCTCTGTGCCTGTGGCTCAACCGGCTAAGGTGCCAGCCACGTACACCTGAGCTGGCAGGTTCGAATCCAGCCCAGGCCCGCCAAACAACAATGACGGCTGCAACAAAAAAATGGCCTGGCGTTGTGGCGGGCGCCTGTGGTCCCAGCTACTTGGGAGGCGGAGGCAAGAGTCTCGCTTGAGCCCAGGAATTGGAGGTTGCTGTGAGCTGTGATGCCACGGCACTCTATCCAGGGTGACAGCTTGAGGCTCTGTCTCAAAAAAAAAAAAAAAAGCCCAATTGAAGGGCTGTGCCTGTGGCTCAGTCAGTAAGGCGCAGGCCCCATATACATAGGGTAGCGGATTCTAACCCAGCCCTGGCCTAAAAATAGCCGGGTATTGGGGCAGGCGCATGTGGTCCCAGCTACTTGGGAGGCCAAGGCAAGAGAATCGCCTAAGCCCAGGAGTTGGAGGTTGCTGTGAGCTGTGATGCAACAGCACTCTACTGAAGGCGATTATGTGAGACTCTGTCTTTACAAAAAAAAAAAATTGCCTTTCCCTACAGGAATCTTCTAACCAGCCCCACCTACTTATTCATTCAACAGCTATTTATTAAGGACCTCCTATGTGCTGGGCACTGGACTAGCCAACAGGTATATGTTGGTGACAAGATAGATGTGGCCCTTCTGCTTATACAGCCCACAGCTTAGGGTCAAATGAATAGGTGATTTCAATTCAATGTGATGAGGGCTTGGGGCCTGCTTAGGATAGGTAAGTATGATGGACTTGAGAGGGTGGGAAAGTTTCCTGCAGGGATCAACACCTGAGCAGAGACTTCCAGCTTTATGTGTGGTTCTGTCCAGGCAAACAGTGCATCTCCCTAGAGGTCTAAAGATAGAGTAGGATCCCAGCAAAGGATCTCCATATATGACAGATCTAAGGGGTTCAAGTCTCAAAGGAAAGAAGACTGGCCTGAGAGTCCAAAGTATGTGATCTGGCCCAGGTACTCCCTGTCTCTGGGCCTCAGTTTCTTCAAATGTAAAACAAGAGGCTTGGTTGGTCTCCACACTCTTCTTTATTGTGGAGATATCGATTAAAAAGCAGCCTTGTTGAGTGAAAAACACTCGCTTACCTCTGATCTGCCTGGGGAGAGCAGAGTTCATAAACCCAGGAGCAGCTATCAAAGGCAGGGCCCCAAAGAAAGCCGCAGCCAGTCACCTCCTGTTTCTTGCTTGCTGCCCAATTGGTCTGGCAATTTGGAGTCCTGGGAATGTTTCATTCTTGCCACTAACTGAAAACAAGAGCCTTCTGAGATTCTGCTGGGAGTGAAGCACATTGGAGATGGCACTCGCAGAATAAATTTAGTTACTGCATTAATTTGCTCTTATATGTAACACTGTTGGACTGTTATTTTTAAGAGACAGAATCTTTACAGGTGAGAAAACTGAGTGGTGAAGGCACAAAATGGTAAAAGAACTTTGCCTAAAATCACATGGCTGGTGAGCAGTAGCTGGAAGAAGTACGGGGGCCTCCTAATTCTCCATCGAGACTCTCTCCACAACACAACTGCAGCACTTGTTTCCAACTTTCCATTGGACTTCTTCCTGCCTCTGGCTCCTTTCCCTGTGAGGCCAGAACATCTGGGAAGGCAGGCTTGGCCTCCTTATCTGGACATGCCCCAGAGCCTGGAGGGGTGCTCAGAACACGCCCCCTCTGAGGCCCCCCTTTCCTCTCTCATCATGATCTTCTTTCTATTTATGTAGTTCTCTTACTCATTCTAAAAAGGCATCCCTGGATTGTGGACAAAGCCCTGGACCAGGCATAGTCCCAGTCCTAGGCAGACCAGTATGCTCTGTGACTTCAAGCAAACTGATAAACTTTTCTGAGCCTCATGTTCTCCATCTGTCTAGACCCATAACCTATTCTAACTCCTCTAGGGCATTTGTAATCCCAGATCTGAAATCCCAAATTAGGAAGTGTTTTTTGCTTGTTTGTTTTTTGAAACAGACCTCACTCTGTGATCCTGGCTAAAGTACAGTGGTGTAATCATAGCTCACTGCAGCCTCTGTCTCTTGGGCTCAATCGATCCTCCTGCCTCAGCTGGGACTACAGGCATGCGCCACCATACCAAGATAATTTTCTCTATTTTTGGTAGAGACAGAATCTCACTCTTACTCAGGCTGGTCTTGAACTCCTGAGCTAAAATGATCCTCCTGTCTCAGCCTTCCAAAGTGCTAGGATTACAGGCATGAGCTACTGTACTTCCTGGAAGCGTCTTTAAAAGATAGAGAACTGGAAAAACAAACAAACAAACAAAAAAAAAAAAGATAGAGAGCTGGGCGGCACCTGTGGCTCAGCGAGTAGGGCGCCGGCCCTATATACCAAGGGTGGCGGGTTCAAACCCAGCCCCGGCCAAACTGTGTCAAAAAATAGCCGGGCATTGTGGTGGGCGCCTGTAGTCCCAGCTACTCGGGAGGCTAGGCAAGAGAATCGCCTAAGCCCAGGAATTGGAGGTTGCTGTGAGCTGTGACTCTACAGCACTCTACCGAGGGTGATAAAGAGAACTACATAAATAGAAATCTCAGAATTGTCTAAGCCCAAGAGCTGGAGGTTGCTGTGAGCTGTGACTCCACAGCACTCTACCGAGGGCGATAGAGTGAAACAACTCAGTCCCTACTAAAAAAAAAAAAAAAATAGAAATCGCTACCAAAAAAAAGATAGAGAGCTGAGGTCAGAGAATAAAGCTAAATGGTTCTTTCTTTTTTTTTTTTTTTGTAGAGACAGAGTCGCACTTTATCACCTTGGGTAGAGTGCCGTGGCGTCACACTGCTCACAGCAACCTCCAGCTCTTGGGCTTAAGCGATTCTCTTGCCTCAGCCTCCCTAGTAGCTGGGACTACAGGCGCCCGCCACAGCGCCTGGTTATTGTTTTTGTTTGTTTGTTTTGCAGTTCGGCCGAGGCCGGGCTTGAACCCGCCACCTTCGGTATATGGGGCCGGCGCCCTACTCGCTGAGCCACAGGAGCCGCCCAAGAATATTTTTTATTTTATATTTCTATTTTTATTAATGAAATATCTACACATAATTGAAGAATCAAACAATGAAAAAAGCCATACTAACTTAAAATTTACAACTTTATTTTCAAACTCATTGTATGCAGGATAAACATATGGGTCAAAATATAAAGAAGGACAGTGCCTGCAGAGAGAGGAGAGATGTGAACGCTCACCAGAGCTGGACAAACTGGACACCAAACTCCAGCTTTCAGCAAAATATTTGACGTATGAGAAGACACAATGAAATAAGACAAGCAATCATTAGACTCAAACTCAGACATGACATAGATGCTAGAGCTGTTTGACAGGGAATTTAAAATAACTATAATCCAAACACTAAAGATGCCAATGGAGAAGGTGGAAACATGCGAGACCACTTGGGTAATTTCAGCAAAGAAGTAGCAACTATAAATAGGAGTCAAATGTAAACAGTATGAATGAAAAACATGTAACAGAGGGGAAAAATTCCTTCAAAAGATTCATCGTAGGTTCAGCACAGTGAGAGGATGAATCAGTAAACTTGAAGGCAGGGCGATAGAAATTATCCAAACTGAAACACAGAGAGAAGAGAGAGAAATAGAGAGAAAGGTGAAGGGTAGAGGGAAAAGGAAAAATTAGAACATTCACGAGCTGGGGAACAAAATTAAACATTTTAATAACTGTGCACTTGGGATCACAGAAGGAGACTAGGGAAAAGGGGGCAAAAGATATCTTTGATTATTTGAGGAAGTAATGGGCAAAATTTTTCCAAAATCAGTGACAGACACTAAATTACAAATCTAGGAACTCAGAGAACATGAAACAGGATCAGTATCAACGCATAAGTACAACTAGAAATATCATAACCAAACTGCTGAAAACCAAAGACAAGGAAAAAATCCTAAAGGCAGCCATAGAAAAAGTTAGCATTACCTACATAGGAATAAAGATGAAAATTATGGGAACCTGCTCTTCACAAATCATGCAAGCCAGTAAGCCACAACATTTTCATAGTGCTGAAAAACGAAACCTCTTTCAAACCAGGATTATATACCTAGTGAACATAATTTTTAAAATTAAAGAAGAAATATTTACTCAAGCAACAAAAAACCAAGGGAATTCATTATCATGAAACCTAGTCTGCAAGAAAAGTTTTAAATGTTTGGGCATGAGGAATATATTAAAGAGAGACTAAGTCTACCTAAAGAAATGATGAATATTCTATGTGAAATAAATAAAAATAAAACGAAATTTACTTGTTTTATTATTAATATTTTAAGTTTCTCTAAAAGATAACTGGCTATCTCAAGTGAAAACGGGGTGATATATTGAGTCTTTATAATACATGTAAAAGTAAAAAGTATGACTTACTATATAGCACAAAGAATGGGAGGAAAGGACTTGGAAATGCAGGTTGTGAGATCATTACATATTCAAATATGTACTCTAAGTCTTTGTTATTCGACGCATATTTGAAGGCAGACTGCAATTAACTAAAGATGTTGTGTTGAATGGAATGAAGTTAGGTGTCATGTACTAATCCATGGATTTGTGAATACATTATCCTAGATGGTGATGGGAACATTGCACATGTGATTAAGTTAAGGATTTTGAAATACTGAGATTGTCTTGGACTGTCTGGATGGATCCAATGTAATTAAAGGAGGAGGCAGAAGTCTTAGGGTTAAAAAAAGACAAACAGAGATAGAAGCAGAAAAGTGTGTGTGTGTGTGTGTGTGTGTGTCCATGTGTGCAAAAAGGAAGGGAGAGAGAAAGTGATTGGAAAATGGTATCCCACTAGCTTCGAAGATGGAGAAAAGGGCCACTAATTAAAGAATGCAGGTGGCCTTTGGAAGCTGAAAGAGGTAAACAAAAAAATTTTTCCCTCAGACCTTCTAGAAGATACTAACCTTGTCAATCCTTTGACTTTAGCCCACTGAGACTGATTTTGGAGTTTTGAAACATAATATTAAGCATGTGGTAATTTTTTATAGCTACAACAGGACACTGATAAAGATGCGATTTATAAATCTTAAGGTAACTGCTAAATATATTTTTTAATGTATAAATTATAAGTTAATAGAAGAGATAAAATGAAATCACTAAAAATTAGTATAAGAGAAAGCAGAAGAATAAAAGAGAAACTAGAAACAGATGGAACAAAGATAAAATGGCAAAATGGTAGATTTTATTGCAACCATATCAATAATTACTTAAATGCCAAAGGCTTAAACACACCAGTTAAAACACAGAAATTATCAAATAGGATTAGAAAAGCAAGACCAAATCATAAGATGTCTATAAGAGATCTACTGTAAATGTAAAAACATGTGAAAACCGGTCAAAAGTAAAATAATGGAGATATATATACCATACTATCTGTTTTTTTATTATCTTTTTTTTTTAGGATTTTAAATCTATCTTTTTTATTTCAAATTAATATGAGAGTACAAAGTTTTAGATTACATTATTCTCACTTCCAAGGTAAAGTTCCAGTTATAAAAGGGCCCTTCACCCAGGGGGTATGTTATATACCCTCACAACGTGCACAATAGGTGAGATCCCGCCCCATGCCCCCTTCCCTTCCTTCTGCCAGTTGTCCTCTGCCTCCTCTCCCTGCCCCTGTACTAGATATATTTGTATTTTATTGGTCATATCAGTGTGTAATTGTTTGTGTATTGTTTTCATATTAGCATTGATATTTATTTGTCTATTTTTGAGATACTTTACTAAGAAGAATATATTTCAACTCTACCCAGGTAAACATGAAGATGTAAAGTCTCCATCTTTTTTATGATTGAATAGGATTCCATTATATACATATACTTCAATTGTTCATCCATTCATGGGTTGATGGGCAGTGGGTTGCTTCTATGACTTAGCAATTATGAATTAACCTGCAGTAAGCATTGTTGTGCAAATGTCATATTGTCTCTTATGAACTTAATGTATCCTGTCAAAATTCATATATTGGAATGCTAATCTCCAGTGTGATGATATTAGGATGTAAGGTTTTGGGAAGGCAATTAGGTTTAGATGAGGTCATGAATGTGGAGCCCTTGGGATGGAATTAATCTCATTAAAATAAGAAGAGATACCAGCGCTTCCTCTCTCTGTCATGTGAGAAAGTAGCCACCTACAAATCAGGAAGAGAGCCCTTAGCAGAATTTAACCATGCCGTCACCCCGGATTTGGACTTCCCAGATTTCAGGACCGTAAGAAATAAATGTCTGTTGTGTAAGTCACCGAATCTATATTTTGTTACAGCAGTCTAAGCTGGCTAGGACACACTGTGATAGACAGCTAAAGAATGTTAATATCAGACAAAGTAGATTCCAGAGCAAAAACATTACTGGGGGCAAAGAGGTTCATTACTAATAATAAATGCACAATTCTGGGAGAGGACAAACAAGTCTAATGTGTATTTTTGTAGCAACAGATGTTCAAAATATGGTAGACCCTCTGTAATTGACTACTGCCCTCCATTGACCACATCCTTAAGTTGACCTAATTTTCATAAAAGTGGAAATGCACCACATGTGCCTATCTGTACAGTAGGCCTTGTTCCATATGTTGACCACGTCCATATATTGACCAGTTTGTGACAGTTCCTTGAGTAGTCAACTTACAGAGATTCTACTGTACATGGAGCATAAACTAAAGAATTTGAAAAGAGAACTAGATAATTATGGTTGGAGATTTTACTGTACTTCTCTCAGTAATTGGTTGAACAAATAGTACAAACAGAGAATATCTGAACAACACTATAAACCAAATATACCTAATGGTTATTTAGAGAACACCCAGAAAAGAAGAATATCTTCTGTTTTATATTGTATATGGAACATACAGCAAGATAAATCATACACTAGGCCAAAAAATAAACCTCTGTAAATTTGAAAGAACAGAAGTCATAGAAAGTATGTTCTTGGACCATAGCAGAATCAAAATAGAATCAATAACAAAAGGACATGTGGAAAAATCTACAAATATTTGGAAATTATGAACCCATATATCAACTAAGAGCATCCAGAAATAATTAAACCATATTTTGAACTAAATGAATGTGAAAATACAATGTATCAAAACCACTTTCTACCTAATAGCAGCTCTTAGAGGAAAAAATTAAAATTTTATATTAGAAGAAAAGAAAGTTTCTACAATTGATATATTAGCTTCCATCAGAATAAATCAGTAAAAAGGGCCAAAAAAGCTAAAATAAAATAATAATGAACATAAAATCAGACACTAATGAAACTGAAAATAGAAAACATGAGAAAAAATTTAATTACACCAAAAAGTTTTTCTTTGAAAACATTAATAATGTTGATTAAGTTCTAGTTAGATTATCTATTAAAATAGGAGAAAATATACAAATTGCTAATATTAGAAACAAAGAAGAAAACATTGTGGTAGAACTCACAGACCATAAAAGGGCCATATGCATGGAAGGCAGCCCTTAAAATGACCCCCATGTTGTATATATGCTTGTATGTATCCCTGCGACCTCCTTTGAATTTTTGCTGGAATTATTGACTCGCTTCTAATGAGTAGTGTATTCCAGAAATGATAGGATATAACTCCTGAGATTAGATTATAAGAGAACTGTAACTTCTGTCTTCAGCTGTCTTTCTTGTTTTTTCCAGGACTGAATGTTTGGGGACGATTTGGATACCATATTGTAAGAATGCTTTGTAAAGACACCCAGGGCAAGATACTGAGGCCTAACAACAGCCACCTTGTGGGCGTGGAAGTGGTTCATCCTCCTTAGTTGAGTTCAGGTGAAAGCATTGGCCTAGCCAACAAATCACTGGTAGCCTCACACAAGATCATGAACCAGAGGCTTCGAGATAGGTCAGTCTCCTTCCTTGACCCATGTGTCCCTGAGCCACAGAAACTGTGAGAAAAGAAATGTTTAATGGTTTCAAATTACACTTCCAATTAGAGGAGGTGCAATTGGAAGTGTAATTTGATACCCAGCAACAGATAATTAAGTCAATATGGTGATACTACAAATAATTCCATGCCCAAATATTTGATAATATAAATGTAAATTAATCGACTTGAAGTTACAAACTACCAAACCTCACTCAAGAAGAAATGAATAGTTTGAATAGTTCTGTAACTATTTAAGAAACTGAATTTGTAGTTTGAAACCAGAATTAGGTATCAATGCCATTGTTCACTACACCTATTTAGTATTATGCTATCAAATCTAACTGATGCAATAAAGCAAGAAAAAGAAATAAAAGGCATGTGGATGGGAAAAAAAAGGAAATAAAACTCTATTTGCAGATGATTGCACATAAATTCTTTTAAAAATCTACATTTTAAAATTCAACTATAACTTGAATTTTACCTAAGAAACACAATGTAACCTAATCATTTGTATCCTCATATTAATCTGAAATTTAAAAAAAGAAAGAAAATCATTGAAGAGAAATGAAAAAAAATTCACCAACAATCTCCTGGCTTTTATAAATGAGCTTATCCAGGTTGAAGAAAATTAACATCAAAAATCAATTGTGTCTATATGTTGATAGTAAATATTAACAATTGAAATATACAATTCTAAAAACAGTGCCATTTATTATATTGCAAACAATTAAACACATAGGTACATATTAATATTTAAGGAGAAACATGTTTTAACTGTACATAAAAACTCAAGAGACTAATAAGACAAAAAATAAAAAAATTAAGAGATATATCATATCCTGTATATGAATTGGAAGTCTCAATATTATTAACATGACAATTTTCCTCAACTTGACTGATAAATTAAAAAATATTACAATTAAAATTTTAGCTGATATTGAAATATTGAATATTGAAAAGTTCATTCTAAAATTTATTTTTTCTGAAACACTTGGTGACCTTTGAATACTTTTTAAAATTTAAGAGTAATGGCTCTAGAATGCTCCCTGAAACCTTGTGTAGTTTGATGAGGCTTATTATTTAGTGGGCTTCACTTTCAATGATAGGGCAGTGTCTCTGCATTTTGTTGTAAGATCTAAGTTCCAGTATTTATTGGACTTTTCCCTGGGGCTATTCAATTTCTCTTGTGAATTCTGTTTCTGATTTAGTGTGTGCTGAAACATGCCTGGCTGCTAATATTCTATCCAGACAAGCTCAGAAACAGGATAAGTGGGGTACTATTTAATGGGGGAAAATCCCCTACATTATTGCAATGCCTCACCCCCACAATCTATTGATTAGTTTCTCTGAATGTGGAACTTCTATGGTTCCATTTTTTTTCAAAAAAAAATCTTCCAGTTTCCACAGAAAGGGATAAACATGTAGCTAGCTAGCAGGAAAGCAGAAGAGACCTGGGTTTTAACTCCCTCTCATGCTTTCTTTAAATTGACCAGTATGCTTTTCATTCAACCCTTCACCTACCCCTTTGGAAGAAAATGGTGCCTCTATTCTGAGCCTTATATTGGTTTTGCTTTATATATTAGTATGACTTGAATTGGCATCCTCTGTGCTGGTATTGATCTTTAAACTCTCTTTACTTTTTTACATTAATAACGACTCCTTTGTCCTCTTTTATAGCACCATTGACTATTGCTTTTTTTTTCTTTTGATATCTAGTTACCCTCATTTTAGCAGAGTTGATAAGACTACAGAGATAAATTAACATTTTAAGTCAAACCAAGCAATTAAATGTCTGAAGTTAATATAATTTTCATGATAACTGGCCATTCTATTTTTCTCTTGTGACCCATCAGTTTATAGCTTTTGCCTCCTTTTTTTAATTGCGTGTGTGTGTAATATACTTTATTGAAAATAATTAGAACAAGAAAGAATTTTAGGTTAATAAGTCACACAAATAAGTTGACCTAGTTGACTAAGAAAGGTAAAATGCATGTACCACAAACCTTTCTAATCATTAAAAAATCATATAATTCTCCTACAATATATTGCTTAGCCAATTGTAAAGCCAAGATTTTATTTTTCTCAAAGTACCAAATCTGATTTCTGTGCCTACTTGGTGACACTCAGCCCCATCTTCCCACCTGCCCTTAGTTGTTTGCTTCTGACCTGACGGTCCTAATGTACAATTTTGATTGAATTGTATTGTATTGATAGACGAACTTGTGGAGAATGCACTTCTTTTCGAAATTGCATTTTTCAGAAAAATACCTGCTTAACCACTTTTTAGGTGTACAATTTGTGGGCATTAAGTGCATGCCCATTGTTCTGCAACTATCACTACCACCTACCTCCAGAACTTTTTCATCTTCCCAAATAGAAACTGCACACACATTAAATAATACCTCTCCAGTTTCCTTCCCCAGTCTATCACAACCGTGAATCCACTTTCTGTCTTTATGAATTTGACCACACTAAGTACTTCTCAAAAGTGGAGTCATACAGCATTTGTCCTTTTGTGACTGGTTTATTTAATTTAGTATTATGTCTTCAAGTTTTGTCCATGTTGTCACATGCATCAGAATTTCGTTTCTTTTTAAGATTGAATAATATTTCCTTGTTATGTATATATCACATTTTGTTTACTCATATATCCATCAGTGGATGTTTGGGCTGTTTCCTCCTTTTAGCTATTGTGAATAATGCTGCTACAATCATTGGAATGCAAATATCTCTGCTTTCAATTCTTTTGGAAATAAAATTACTGGTTCACCAGGTAATTCTACTTTTAATTTTTTTGAGGAACTGCCATCCCATTTTTTTTTATAGTACCATTTTACATTCCCACCAGGAGTACACTATTTAACGTGCTAAATAGTGCACTCCTGGTGGGAATGTAAAATCGCCGCATCTTTGCTAGCATGTGTTACCCATTAGCAATCCAAATGGGTGTGAAGTGGTATCTCAATGCAGTTTGATTTCCAAGGATTAGTGATATTGAGTATCTTTTCATGTACTTATTAGCCATTTATATTTCTTCTTTGGATAAATGTCTTTTCAAGTTCTCTACCCATTTTTTAACCAAGTTTTTTTTTTTTATTGTTGAATTCTGTGAGTTCTTTATGTATTTTAGACAGTGACCTCTTAGCAGACTTAAGACTATGACTTGGTGTGTCATATGTTCACATTTACCAAATATTTTCTCTCATTCTTTCTTTTTTTATTTTTTGATACAGAGTCTCACCTTGTCACTCACGGTGGAGTGCTGTGTTGCCCTCAAACTCTTGGGCTTAAGCAATTCTCTTGCCTCAGCCTCCCAAGTAGCCGGGAGGTGCCCGCCACAACACCCAGCAATTTTTAGAGATGGGGTCTTGCTCTTGCTCGGGCTGGTCTCAAATTCATGAGTTCAGGCAATCTACCTGCCTCAGCCTCCCAGAGTGCTAGGATTACAGGCATGAGCCACCACGCTGGGCCTCTTATTCTTTTTTCTTTAAATTTTTTTTTTTTGGTTAGGAACCGTCTGTATATTTATTTTAAGAATTGTACATAGTAAAAGGCACACTTTTTGGTGAACAATTCTAAGAGTTTTGACAAATACTGCAGTCATATAATCACCACCGTAATCAAACTACAGAGGAGATTTTTCATCCCAGAAAATGATGCTGTCCTAGTGGCCGGCTGCATCACAGATCTGTTCTCCATCCATGTGGATTTGCCTATTTGCTCTCATTTTTGTTGATAGTGTCTTTTAATGTACAAAAGTTAATGATAAACCAAAATTTTCTATCAAACCTACTATAGTCAATATCATTTGTTAATTGTGATGTCAAACTTATCTAGTTTTTTTGTTGCCTGTGCTTTTCGTGCCCAGGCAACAGAAGTCATTGCGAAATCTAAAGCCATAAAGCATTTTTCCTATGATTTTTTCCTAAATGTTTTTATAGATTTAACTCTTACATTAGGTCTTTGATCCAATTTGAGTTATTTTTTTGTATGTGGTGTAAGGTAAGGGTTCAACTTCATTCTTTTGCATACAGATATCCAGTTTTTCTATTTATTAATTTTAGAAAATTCATAGACAGCATATTTTCAAATGTAGCCTTTGTCACATACTCTCTAGACCAGTGGTTCTCAACCTTCCTAATGCAGCAAGGTATTTTCATTGTTAAAAAGGGGTTGTGACCCACAGGTTGAGAACCACTGCTCTAGACTATTTTTCTTTTAGAGCTCCTAACAATGGATATATATGTCTTACTCTTTTCTGATATTTCCTTTCTTTTTCTTTTGGTGTTTCAATCTTGTATTTTACACTGACTTACATTCTAGTTCACAATCCTCTTTACATGTGCCCAATTCAATAAACCTACCTTATAAATTCTTACTTCTGCTTACTATGGTGTTTCAGCTTTTATGAGTGCTGATAGGAGATTATAAGATGGGAGGAGAGTGAAGGCAGGCTATTTATTACCCTGGTCTCCTCCTTGCCAGGCAACCCTTTAGGCTATATTTCTTTCTGGGTCTAGTAAGTGTTTCTTCCCTCCCCTCTTTCCTGCTATTACCAGTTCTCAGACAAGGCATTAGTATTTTCTGTATAAACTACACTGAGATTTGTAAATAGTTCTTTCATTCAACACTCCTAAAATCGCTCAATTTAAGTTCATTATCTTTTTCTACCTGGGACATTGACTATAGTGGGTTTGATAGAAAATTTTGGTTTATCATTTAATGGCTTCTGGAATTTGACATAACATACACGGCTATTTTCATCCAAAAATTGTATAAACAAAGTAACTCATTTGTATATTGTATATCTCAAAGTATCTCCTTTTGCTACTTTTATGGCTTCAAACTTTACATTCAAACCTATGATTCATAAGGAATTTTTTGTGATATTATGAGTGAGGTATTACTCATACTTTTCCTACAATGTTTTGTGGCTATTCTTGTTAATTTATTTTCTGTTTGACTTTTGAAATCTGCTTATCAAATTAAAAAAATTAATGGTATTTTTATGGGACAAATATAAAATTTATAGATTCCCTTATGAATAAATAGAATCTTTATGAGTCTAGTTAGCCACATAGGCAGCCTTCTGTTTTTGTTCAAGTCTTTATTTGTACTCTTTACTTGCTTTTCAAATTTTTCTTTGCAGAGGTATTTTATAATTCCTGCTATTCTTGGTATTTTATCTAAGTTGTTATAATAAATGTTGTCTTTTTCCATTGTAATTTGTAACAGGTTTTTGTTTGAATGTATAAAGCCTAGTGAATTCTGCTATTGTTATTTTTTTATTAAATAATTGCTGTGTACATGAATGAAATCATGGGGTCCAATGTGCTGGTTTTATATACAAATTGAAATATTTTCTTTCTTTTTTTTTTGAGACAGAGCCTCAAGCTGTCACCCTGGACAGAGTGCTGTGGCATCACAGCTCACACCAACCTCCAATTCCTGGGCTCAAGCGAGTCTCCTGCCTCCGCCTCCCAAGTAGCTGGGACTATAGGCGCCCACCACAACGCCTGGCCATTTTTTGGTTGCAGCTGTCATTGCTGTTTGGCAGGCCCGGGCTGGATTCGAACCCGCCAGCTCAGGTGTACATGGCTGGCACCTCAAACCACTGAGCCACAGGCACCGAGCCCAAATTGAAACATTTTCATCAAACTGGTTAACATAGTCTTCAGGACAATTTCTTAGTTATTGTGTTAAGACATTTATATTTTACACCTTGTAAATTTCACATGTACCCTTGTAAGATGCACTGTAGGTGTGGTCCCCCCACCAATTACCCTCCATCCACCTATTCTCACTCCCCCCTTTACCCTACTTCTTGGGCTATAATTGGGTTGTAGCTTTCATTAGAAAGCTATAAATTGGTTTCATAGTAAGACTGAGTACATTGTATATTTTTTCTTCCATTCTTGAGATACTTTGCTAAGAAGAATATGTTCCAGCTCCATCCATGTAAACATGAAAGAGATAAAGTCTCCATCTTTCTTTAAGGCTGCATAATATTCCATGGTGTACATATACCACAATTTATTAATCCATTCTTGGGTCCATGGGCACTTGGGCTTCTTCCATAACTTAGCAATTATGAATTGAGCTGCAATAAACATTCTGGTACAGATATCTTTGTTATGATGTGGTTTTTGGTCTTCTGGGTATATACCTAGTAGAGGAATTATAGGATCAAATGGCAGTTCTATTTTTAGATCTCTACGTATTCTCCAAACATCCTTCCAAAAGGAATGTATTAGTTTGCATTTCCACCAGCAATGTAGAAGTGTTCCCTTTTCTCCACATCCACGCCAGCATCTCTGGTTTTGGGATTTTGTTATGTGGGCTAATCTTACTGGAGTTAGATGATATCTCAAAGTTGTTTTGATTTGCATTTCTCTGATGATTAAGGATGGTGAGCATTTTTTCATGTATCTGTAGGCCATGCGCCTGTCTTCTTTGGAGATGTTTCTCTTCAAGTCTTTTGCCCATCCTGAGATGGGATTACTTGTTCTTTTCTTGCTAGTATGTTTGAGTTCTCTTTGTATTCTGGTTATTAAACCTTTGTCGGAGGCATAACCTGCAAATATTTTCTCCCATTCTGAGGGCTGTCTACTTGTTGTACTTACTGTGTTCTTGGCTGTGCATGGTGTCTGTATTTTAAAGAAGGAGTCTTGGAGAAGTGGACCAAATCCCTCAAAATAAACCTCCAAAATGGGATCTGGGGCTGCATCGGGACACTCTCTAGTCAGAATGGCTCTTCTCTCCTCTCTACCCGCTCCACTGGGTGCACAGTAAGGCCTTTGTTAGCAATCTAGCCCTAGCCTTCTCCCCCGCAGCCTGCACAGCCTTCACGAGGCAGGGGGCCAGCTCTGAAAACGTGGCCTGTCCTCTCAGCTCTTAATCTCTCTCTTTATGGGAATTGTGGAAGCCAAAAGATACCAATGGTGGCAGAAGGCTGAAAAACTAGTGAAGATCAAGAAAGACTCAAAAAATATTCTCAACAATACATATAAGTGCCAGGATGATATTGAGAAATATGTGTTTCCCTCCTTGCCCATTTCCTCAGGGCCCTTTCCCAATCCTGTCACTAGGCAGGAGACATCTGTTGCCTCCAGGAAGGGGCAGCCCAGAAGCCAGAAGACAAAAATAATGAATTCCTTGCTTTTAAATACAACACAGAAATGAAAAACTGCCGTCCACACCTAAGGGAAGAAGATTTGGTAGAATACTCAACAAAAGATAGTATTTTTCCCACCTGAGGAGAGTTTAAAATATTTTTGGTTTGCAGGAGAAAGAAGAATTGGTGGGGGGAAGGAGAGAGAGAGAGACAGAAAGAGAGAGAAAGAGAGAGAGAGGTGATGCAATCCTAAAATATATGCTTCAAGAAAGGGACTGTGTTATGAATTGAATTGTGTCTCCCCAAAAGATATGGCAAAGTCTTAACTCCTCCTGTCTGTGAACGTGACCTTATTTAGAAGTAAGGCTTTTTCAGACCTAATCAAATTAAGATGAGGTCATACTAGATTAGGGCAAACCCAACCCAATGATTAGGGTTCCTATAAGAAGAGTAGATTTGGACACAAGACACAGACAGAAACACAGGGGGAAAAGCCACATGAAGACAGAGGCCCAAGAATTATCACAATCACCAGAAGCTAGAAGAAGCCAGCAAGGATCCTTCCCCAGGACGTTCAAAGCTCATGGCTCTGCTCACACGCTGATTTCTGACTTCTAGCCTCTAGGATTGAATATGTTTCTATTGCTATAAGCCACCCTCTTTATGGCAATTGGTAATGGCAGCCCCAGGAAACTAATAGAGAATGGTTCTATGAAGCAACATAATTCCCATAGGAATTTAGGGATCCAAGAACAGAGGGAAGCCTGGGGGGCAACATTCTTGCACCAGGATGGCTTGGAAGAGTGGGCTGTAAGGGTAAGGGGGGCCTGAATGTTTTCAGAGAGGTGAGGGAAGGAACGGGCATTTTCCTGAGTCCTCAAGAAGGGAGTCAGCCAAGAGAACCAGCACTGGCAGGCTCATAGTCATAATGGGGTTGGCATCAGCTGAAATTGGCTGGAACCCTGGGCTGGGGAGCAGACAGGAATACAGACATCCCAACAGGTGCTGACATGGGCAGACACCACACATAGAGATTGGGGGGCTTACAAATAACACCCTTATTCATCACCTAAGTTCAGAATTGAGAGATGGGTACAGAAGTCAAGCAGTGGTGAATCCGTGTATCTTCTGTATACTGAGAAAGTGAGATGGGAGGATGTCACTTCCCTGAATTCAGTGGGAATAGTGGGCCTACAAGTACTCATTGGTGCCAGAGCTCCACGAATGATATATTCACAGGCCAACTGCCAGGCAGACAGACCTCAAAGGGAGGAAAAGGCCGAGAGAAGAGGCTTAGCTTCTCTTAGATACGTCTTGGAGGCACGAAGCAAGGGCCGGTGCACAACCGTGCAGATGTATCTACTTAGAAAGGGGGCCTGGGAACAGGAACTTTCTCCTTTCACCTGCCTAGGAATTATGAGTCTATAGGAAGGAAGCTCCCTAAACTATGAAGTTACTCCTGGGAAAAGGGAGGGAATGGAGGAAATCTTGAGCCCTTTGAGTTTATACCTGAAATGCTAAGATTACCCAGAATTGGCTAAGATGACATTTTCTGCCTTCTAGCAGAATGGAGCTTCAAATAGAATTTGAATTGAGTTGTAGTAAAATAAAGTTACATGTCTGGAAGACCTAGGGTTCATGAACTGGAGTCAGTCTTGCTGCAGATGTGGATATGGAGTCGATCTCACTGGGACAGTATTAGGGAGAGGCTCTCACAACCCTGACCTTCCAGGCTTGGTAGACACTTAGGCTCTGGGGAACTTATTGCCGGCCATGGGGCTGCTGTCATCCTATGGGCCATGAGGCCCTTTGAGCCCAGTATTTTCTCCGAGTGCTATGGTGCAGACCGTGATATGCTCAGTGGGAAGTTGGGTGGTTGTCTTTGTGGCTCTTAGCAATAGCGGAAGAAGTTTTCAGGCTATGAAAGGACTCTACTAACTGACACCAACAGCGGCCCAGAGGAGTAGGAATGCCCAAGTGCATTACCTCTTCTCTATAGATAATGCCAAGAGGTCAGGGCAGGAAGTCAGCTTATGTGTTTGGCCAGAGGCCAAGCTGAGATTTGAATACCGGTCTCTGCGTGCCCAGGTGTCCCTAAATGCCTTTGTAGACTGGAAGCTTCCTGAGAGCAGGGATGTTTTGCATTTCTCTTTGACAGCATCCCACACACCCGCTGCCCACATGGGTGCCCGCGTAAGTGGAGGCAGTCCAGTTGTAAAGAACAGTGAAGACCCCAGAGGGCTCTTTCTCCAGAAGTAGGTGACGAGCAGCCTCTTACAGCAGGGCCCCCAGCAGACAAGCCTAGAGATCTGTGTTCATGCATATTTGTAATTAACTCCGCCAGGAATTTTGATTGTGTGGTTCCTCAATCTCTTGCCTTGCACAAGGCACTTTGTTCCTACCTACTCATGGCCACACTGTCAGGAGGTGTCTGCCACTGTGTTGGCAGTCCCCAGGGGCTGGGGCACGTTCGTGAACTCTCACCCTCCCATCTCCCACCTCACTCATGGCCTGTGACATTGCTGCCGAGCCAGAAAGGAAAATGATCTTTTTAGGTTCCCCACGCCAGACAGAGCAAGAGTCAGGCAAGGGCTCTAGTCATTTGGAAAAGTGATATTTTTCCTCCCAGAAAGACCTAAAAGAGCTTAATGTGTTTTTTTCTTTCTTGGCCGTTGGAATAAACTCTGGCTTCCGTGTGGCATCTATTTGGCTTATCCCAGGAGCCTGATTAGACATACAATTTGTTAGCATTCATGCAGGGCCTACTTTGTGCCACATTCTCATGGGGACAAGGAGCTGAACAAGTCCTGGTCAGGTCCCTCCTGAAAACTACACCTTTTGCATGAATACAATGTCACCTTCTCCAACCACCTGGTCCCCACCCCTCCCGTCACAGAGCAGAACATGGGAGCCACAGCAGGTGCTAAAGAGGGGAGAGAAACGGCCAGCCAGGGCCTGTGTCATTCTGGATTCCCATCTGGGAGCTCTTGCAGCTGCATCTATTATTGGCCCCCCGAAGGAAAATAAAAAAAGAGAGTCATGTCACCCTGTCTAAAAACATACTTATTTCTGTAGATGGATTTTCCCAAACCAATCTGAGAGATGACTTTGACAGCAAGATGAAACTCAAACAGATGGATTGTGTCTGAAAATATTTCCATTGGCTTCTGGTTGATAACATTTCCCCAAGAGAATAAAGAGGAACAAACATTTTTAAAATTTTTTGAGACTTTTTTATGTGTAGCATTTTTGTATTACTGCATAGATCGAATTATAATATCTGTTCAAAATGTCCTTGCCTGTTTTATCCCTTATCCTTGAGCGCTCTCTGCATTTACCAGTCTCCATAACCACCTTTTAAAAGTTGATCGTTGGATTATTCGGTTGCCTCCAATTTTTCATGAGAATCAATAAAATGATTAAAGACAGCTTTGTGCATTAAAATTCCTCTTCTCTGGATTTGCCTTTTAATTTCGTTTCTGTATTTTTTTTCAACATGTAGAAGGATTACATTTTAGTTTGTCAAATCTTCCAGTCTGTTCTCTTGTGATTTCCACTCCCAATGTCTATCAGCACCACTGGAGCAGAGAGACCACAGAAATCTATAAACCACCCCATTTTAATCTAGTTGGTGGTTGGCTGCTAAAGCTATCTTTAAATCAGTATGTTTGCTGGAAGATGTTCCTGCATGGGTCTGGAATATGCTCGTTTCTTATCTTGACTTTTGGACATTTCTGTAAGTTATTCGTGTTTTGTTAGGAAATGAACCATTTGAGGTTTTCCTTCCACCTCCCTGTTCTTGGGGACCTGCTGGAGAGCCTGCCCCTTTCTGGAACATCTCTCCCCTCGATTCCGTCATTCTCTCTCATCTTGGCCATTAGGGGATGCTGCTCCCAATGCATCCACTTTCCAAGGTGTTCTTTTTTTTCTTTACGTTTCAAATTGATATGAAGGTACAAATGTTTAGGTTACATTGTTTTGTTTCTAAAGTATAGTTCAAGTTGTAGTTGAGCCCTGTAGTTGAGCAAGGGTGTGCCGTATACCCTTACATTGCATGCACGTGAGGTGAGAACTTGTATGCCATGGAGTGCTATTCAGCCATAAAAAGGATGGAGACTTTACATCTAGGTATAAACCTGAATGAAGTTGAAACACATTCTTCTTAAGAAAGTATCACAAGAATGGAAAAGCAAGTACCCAGTGTACTCATACTAATATGAAACCAGCGTATAAACAACTACACGCCCACAGGAGAGAAAAACACAAGCAGAGTCTAGTGAGGGGGTGGGGGAGGACGGAAAAGGGGGAGGAGGAGGGCACTTGCCAAGGTGTTCTTTCTAGCAGGACATTTTAAGGGACACTGGCCCAGGCACATGTTTTCATTCCAACATGCATTGGGGACGTTGCTGCAGGGATTCTGTGGCCACCAAGCCATGAGCTGGGATCTGATTTTCTCTACTCACAACTCCGATAAATGGCCGTCCTGTGTTTCCTGGGGAGGGGGAGAGCTTCTGTCGAGTTGCTTCTCAGAGGGCTGGGGCATGTCTAATGTGGTTGCTGTCCTGGTCACAGTCTTCCAGATGGATCCTTAGTAGATGAGGGATAAAATATAAACCCTTCCCTTTGGCCCTCCGGGTTGGACCCTGGCTGTTCCTCCAGGATTTTAGTAGTATATGCAAAGTATGGCATTTTTATCTCAGAGCACACTTGAACTTATAGTTAAACTTCCACGCCACACTTAAATTATGTTAATCAAAACAAAAACGTTAAAAAAGAGAACATACTTAACTGTGCTTTGAACTTCTTTGGAAAATAATTAATTAGTGATCTTTAAAATTTTTCGTAGCACATCTAAGATCCTCTCAGGGCCCACCAGAGTGCCGTGGCACACCAGTTGACAATCACTGCTCTCTTCCTGTCTCCCCTGCTTCACCCCTGACATCTCACCCCCTCCCCCCCTCCCCGCAGCTACAGCACGTGGCCCAGGGTGGCTAATGACGGACAGCTGAGTAGACACCCCAAACCACATGCCAAAGATGGTGCTCCTGAGATAATGTGAGAGTCAGATCCCAGCAACCAATACTTAAACAGGAGTTATACTGAATTTGAAAAAACCAAAAGGCAAAAACCCACAAATTGCTACTGTTGAAATTATAGACCACTTAAAATCCAAAGGTTCTTTTTAGAATCAAATTACTTGATAAAAACTTTTTTGTTACCTTTTTAAAAAATCCCTCATTTTCCCCCCGCTTGTAAACTGTACCCGCCCTGTTCTCACCATTCTCTCCCCAGCCACAGAAGCTCTACTTAATTCTGTGATGGCACATTATCAGGGGCATGTTTAATTATTTAAGTCTTTTTGTTTTAGTTTGCCGGATCATCATATTCCCTGTCTTCCATGACCTGTAGCACCATCACTAGCCCAAGGCTTGGCCCAGTGTAGGTGATCAGCAAATGTTTGTTGAGTAAATACTAAAACAAACTGAAAGGAAGAAGGAGAACTCTGTAGATAACAAACAGATCATTTGTATGATAAAATAGAGAATAATCTTACTGGAGGTAAATAGAAATTTATCATGCATTATCAAGCACTTTTGGAGCATATTTTGCATATGCTGCTAAAATTCTAATGGGAGGAGCCAGTATTTTCCCTGACACTTTCAGTGCCTCGAAGTAGAATTAGCAAAGACAAGATGGCAGGCAGCTAGCTGATCCTTTCAAATTCTTTTCCCATCATCAAGACAGCTTATTTAACCAGGCCTTAGGGAAAGGACAGCACTGAAATTTAAGCTCTTCCCACATTTGACCTTCCAGTATGTGAATAGTGATCATACCTTGAGAGACTGACCCTAATAAACTAAGACTCCGCAAGAGTCTCTCAAAATAGCCACAGATATTTGCATAGTACCTACACACTATTTTATCCCCATTATGACTCTGGAAGGTTAAAAAGGCATGTTTTGTTATTATTTTCATTTACAAATGAGGAAACATACTTGGAGATTCTAAGCAACTTGTTGAAAGACACACAGCAAACAAGTGCAAAGTCAGGATCTGAACTTGAATCTCTCAGATTCCAGATCTATCTACTACCTAACGGTGTTGATAGATAGTAAAGAAAAATATGACTCTTCATCTGAATGACTGTTCCATTTTTAAATACGCAGGACTCTTTGGCCAACAGACATGTGTAACCATACAGAGTTCACCTCAGCATTTTTGCTCTTTCTCTTGTAGTGGGCTACTGCAATCCCACCCATGCAATGCAGGTCATTAACAAGACCCAAACGTTATTCTGAGATGCAGGGAAAAAAGGTATTAGTGCTGAATTTTATATTTTTTGGTTTCTGAAAAATTTAAAAAACAAAGAGAAGGATACCTTTCTCCCTCCCTCTAGGGGTTCATAACCAATAGGTGTCATTTGAGAGATGAAAAAGGAGCCTCCCAAGTGGACCAGGGAAGAGGACACTCTGGCAAAGGCTTGAAATCTGAGTTGGTGTATTGGGGGACCCGCAAGCAGCCCTGGATGAGTGAAAGGCAGACTGTAGGTTGCTGAGCAGGGCATCTGGTGCTAAAGACACAGCAGACCCAGTGTGTGTGGACCCTGTCCTACATCACGCTGAGGCTTTCTAAAATTCAGCTGAACAACGCTAGGGAGTCGCAGAGACTTGCAGACAACTTGTTGCAATTGGACAACATGCCCTTGAGGAAACCACTCTGGCTGCTGAGAGGAGGATAGATTTGAGGGTGAAGAAAGGAAGTCTTTCTGGCCATGGCCCAGTAAAGAGCTAGGAATGGCCAGGATTCAGGAAGAAGGTCCTGGTGCAGGTTCCTGTACCCGATTTTCTCTAACCCACCTACAAGGCTCTTGGAGATTTCCAGCTGGAGTCACTGGTGAATTGGTATTTAATTATGCGGGAGAGAGACAACAGTATTAACTTGTTTACTTGATTAATCCAATACTACCCAAGGCCACTTAACAGTGCAAATAACTAACTTCTCTAAGACTTGGCTCTTTCACCTAGAAAATGGGATAATAACATTACTCAGAGATGAATGGGATATTGTATACAGCGTGCCTAGCAGAGAGCAGTGGCATATGTGGTGCTTTTATGGGCATATGTAAGTTATGTATAAATTCTGGAAAGGCTAAAAGGAGGAGGCCAATGGCTCCAAGTCCAGATCCCCTCCACCTGCTCTACCCAGGGTTACCATGAGAGAGAAGAATTGGCTCCAGTTTTCATTTGAAAGACCTTATTAATGGAGAAATCTGTCCTGGCTGCCAAACACAAGGCCTTCAGGGACTGAGAGCCTTTTCTCTTCCTTCAGTAAGGCCAAGTGTAAGTCTTGGCAGGGCTTGGTTGAGGCTTGTGTTGGTAAAGCTGCCATGACATCCATTGCTAACGGGATTGGAGAGAAGAATGTCAGAGACACCCAGGCTGCCGGAAGCCTGGTGTGGATGAGGCAGTGGGTGGCTTTGTAAGCCCTTTGAGTGGATTAGGAATGACAGCAGACCTGTGTGTGTGTCAGTTTAATCACTGTTTTTATTATAACAATGCTAATGGAAAATTTAAAGATCAAAATACATCGCTTCTAATCCCACAACTCTATGAAATTGATTTCATTTTATAAACTGCTTTCCTTCCCTTATCTATTTGCATATATGTGTGCAGACATATACACACATCTGCATGTCTATGCACACACTTTTACTTTATAGTTGGCCTACCAAATACATTGGCTTTGAAGACTAATATTAGACTGCAGGCCTCTATCTAATGTTACAAATTTGGGGGGATTGTCATTTTAATAAGCATAAGTTATTCCTACCAGATGGTATATTATACTTTGCTTCACTGCTTTTCTCACTTTTGGGACTTTCAGGACATTTCTATTTCTTTTAAATGTTATAAGCAAAACTTCAGTAAATATATGTGTGTATATAATCTTTTTTACGAACTATTGGCTTAGGGAAAATTGCCAGGAGTGAGGTTTCCTGCAAGCAGCAATGTGTAAAAACACTGGCTTTAGAATTGGGCAGATGTAAATTCAAATCCCTGCTCTACTGTTTACGAGAAGTATCACTCTAGTTGTGTTACTTAACCTTCATTCATCTCTCCATCTGATGGTCATATCAGTCAGATCTGCTGCCTAGCAAACAGGCGCAAGGCAATAAGCATTTACTGAGTTATGCATCTGTGGATAGGCTGTGGCCCAGCTGATCTAGGTTGACTCCATTCAGTGACCTTGCTTCTCACTGCTTATCTGTGGGTTAGCAAGGATGCCTCCATGTCACATGTTTCCTACCCTCTGTTACAAGCATGTTCTTGTCGTGGTAATGGCACATGCACAAGATAACATGCCCAAATGCACAACCATTTTTCAAGTCTCTGGTCACATCAGCTAACATTTCATCAGCCAAAGCAAGTTGAATGGTTAAAAAAAAAAAAAAAGTGATGGCACAGGGAAATAAGTTCTGAGTCTATAGTGGGGAGAATTTCAAAGTCACAGGGAATGGATACAGAAAGAAGTAAAGAATTAGGAAACATTAGTGTGACCAGGGAGCAGAAACTTGCTGACTTCTTTCATCTCCCTTCTTTAGATCCCTTTACGAGCTCACCTGACTAGGTCTAATCCACCCAGGATAATCTTCCTCTTGAGGAACTCAACTGATTAATGGTCTTAATTACATCCAGAAAAAATCCCTTTTGTCATAAAAGTATAGGAGTGATAGCCCATCATATTTTTAAGTCCTACCCACACTCAAGGAAGGGATTTCATAGGGTGTGTACATCAGGGGGAGGGAATGTTAGGGACCATCTTAGAATCCTGCCTGCTACAGCCATAATTCTAATACCCTGAGAAAACCACTCTCCGTGTTTTGATCATGTTCCAGATTTTTGTCACCCTAATGTTTTAGGTGTTTCTTTCAAAAAAAGTTGTATTTATAGTATTCAACCCCCACTGAGTCCTTTATTCTCCTTATGATAATGTGCCAATATGTTGATGTAAAATTTTCATGAGCACCATTTGAAAAATTTGGTTCATATTTATTATGAATGAATTGTGTCCTCTCCCCCCAAATTCATATGTTGAAACCCCCTAACTCCCAGTGTGATGGTATTAGGAGATGGGGGCTTGGAGAGGTTCTTAGATTTAGATAAAGTCTTGAGGATGGAACCCCATTGATGGGATTAGTGTCCTCCCAAGAAAAGGAAGAGATAACAGAATTTCCTCTCTCTGTCGTGTGAAGATATAAGAGGGTAGCTATCTGAAGGCAGAGAGGTTTCTCACCAAGAACTGAATGAGCTGGCACCTTGATCTTGGACTTCACAGCCTCCAGAATGATGAGAAATAGATGTCTGTTGTTTAGTCTATTGAATTTTACCACAGTGACCCAAACTACATGAGACAATACTATGAATGAGATTTCTTTCCCATTCTATTTTCTAATTTATTTATTGCTGTTGCCTAGGTTTTAAGTTTTCCACTTGATTCTTTTGTCATTGATCCCTCATAATGGGAACATAGGGTGTGGATTTCTATTCTATTACTATTATTATTCTTTTTACAAAGGAGAGCTAAAGTACTAAAATAGATGAAGGATGGCTTCTCCGGGATAGACTTTCTCTCACTGATGAAATATTTATGATGACACGTTGCCTAGCAATGGTCACCAGATCTGCCTGCATATGCAAGAGGGAAACTCAAGGGGGCATTTCCCTTGGAGACACAGCAAAGAGAAAAATCAGCTTAACCAACAGGGAATGGATACAAAAAGAAGTAAAGAATTCTCAGCCTCTGCTTCCTTGAAATTCCTTCTAGTTTCGGGCAAAGAAAATGTTTACCGGGGAAATGGTCGTGTTGGCTAGAATAATTTAACAGCTGAGTGAGAGTAGAGAAAGGCTTTAAAGAGATAAAAGCAGACAGATTGTCAGGAAGCACTTACCTATCATGTAGCAAAATGTTTTATTTTTTTGTCACTGTCCACTGATGTGTATCCTGACAACACTGTCCTTGTTCCTGTCCGCCCGCCCTACTGTAGCTATCAAGCTGTTGGGCTCGTTAAAATGAACCAGGCCTCCCGCGTTGGGGTTCCTGAATTCAGGACCTATTCTTTTCAGGGATATCGGCTTCCAAGTATTAATTAGAACAATCCACAAAGAGTAGGGACCAAAATGCATTATGTTAGAATGTAATTCTTTCATGAGGGGTTCAAAGAGCATATATGCTTCTTCAGAAGTCATTTTTTCTCTTCCTAGGTGTTACCATCAAATCACAGAGTGCTGGAATTGAAAGGGAATTTGGAAATCATTGTGATGAGACCTAACTTTTCCTTTCTTTTCCCTTCCCTTTTTTCTTTTTCTTCTCTCTCTCTTTTTTTTCCCTTCTTATCTCCCCCTCCGTCCCTTCCTCCCTCCTTCTCTCCATTTTTAATCACCAAGGACATTTCCTACTCTCTTCATGAACCCTACATTTTGTTAAGCTAGAAATTCCACATGAAGGAAATGTCACTGTGGGTACAAGCAAAGGAATCTCACACCTGCATTAACACATGTGGCCTTAAAACAAGTAAGTGTGCGAACTCTACTAAATATTTTGCAATATTAACCCAATGACCCCACAGATTTTTGTGTGTCTGTGTGCCAAGGGACAAAATATCTGGAGTTGGACATCATGAATTTAATCCATCCTCCTCATATTCCAGAAAAGTAGTAAATGCCTTAAACTAAAGGAAGCTTTATGAATACCTCAGAGCAGTGATTTTCAACTGGTGTGCTGAGAGAGGATCTTAGGTCTGCCAGGAAAAAATTTAAAGATCACTAATTGAATTATTTTCCAAAGAAGTTCAAAGCACAGTAAGTATATTCTTTTTTTTTTTTTTTTTTAACTCTTTTCTTTGATCAACATAAGTGTGCTACAGAAGTTTAACTACAGGTTCAAGTGTGCCCTGCAATAAAGAAGGTTGAAAAACACTGCCTCAGAGAAGTGGTGACTATACATGACTATACATCGGTCATTTGAGGAGCTTTAAAAAGTATGCACACCTGGATCCAGAGAGTCTGATGTGGTTGGTCTGGGTTGAGGCTGGGGCACCTGAGGCTGGAGAGATCACAGATGTTTTGAAGTCTTGAGAGTCACTGGACCGGGATTTTTGGTTGAAGAGCTCTGTTCTCCCCTACCCGCCCCTGTTCAGTTTGCCTTGCTAGTAGAGGAAGGGTTTCAGTTTGGAAATGAGAGAGAGATGAAGCTGGGCTTTCATAAGAAGGGAGGGGACCTAAGAATTTATTAGAACCACCCTGAAGACCTTTGCAGAGACTGCGTATAAGTAGGTAGTTATGAGCAGAAGCATGCCTGTGGCCAAGAGAGGTGGAGCACAGACATTCGCAAGTTGATATTGGACACAATGCAAAAATCCCCAGAGGTTAATTTGCTCATCTTCCAAATGGGTCTAAGACACATGGATCTTGCTACGTAAGAAGCAAGCCATGTAGTAGGGACTGGGAGGGGTGATGGAGAAATGGGGTCGTTCTGCTCCTCCCGCAGAGGGCAGCACATGGTTGTCCTGCAAGAACAGGAGGCTGGTGCTGGAAGATGTCCTAATATTTTCAGTTAAGCCAGAAATCCAGCCTTTTATGTAACATCTCCTGAGTTTTAAATTTGGGGAACACATCCAAATGTTTTGCATGCACTCATAGAGACAGCACCAATTGGTGACACTTAGCTCTGTGACTGGTGGAACTTGTGATGGCTGACCCATCTTATTTCTCCGTTCTCTTCCAGATTGGGTTGGGTTTCCATGAGAGTTTCAGCAGCTGTGACAGACCCTAGGCAGCACCTTTGGTGAGTTGGTGATCTTTTACAGCTGAAAAGCTTATTTTGTCTTGGTCTTTGCCAGCCCCAGCTGCAGCAGCAGCCTCATTCTTAAATACTGGCGATCTTTGGAGACCAGGATCAGCCTACAGCATAGGGGACAGGCTGACTTCCTCTGAGGCTCAGCATCTCCCAGTTCCTAAGTGGGGACGACAGTCCCAGGACTGCGAGTAAAGGCCCCGGGTAAAGCCTAAGCAGCATGCTTGCGGAGAGCAAGATGGATGCTCCCCAGGTGAGGGACTTCCCAGCCGTCTTCTCCCCAGAGCTGAGGTCAGATGATTTCAATAGAGCAACTGTCTGTCCCTGGGCCTACCACAAAACCAGATTCTCCTCTGCCCTCTCCCAGCTGAATTAGGCTTCTAAAAATACCTGCAACATCCATGCACAACATCTGACTGGCTGGACAAGTTACTGTCTTCCAAGCTGGTTCCCTGCTGCTCAGTCCTGAGGAGCTCTTCCTTGGTCAAAGCATTTTTTGTTTTTTTTAAATTTGCCACCTTCTCCAGATCAGCAGAGAGAAGATGTGTATTTTATTTAGTATCAGAGCAAGTGCTCTGATGTCCAGTCTGAAATGACAGTGATACCCACCAGAGAACTTCATCTGTGAGCTGAGCCATAGTAGAGAAGGGCCATCCCCACATCCTCACAGGTCAGCCCCTAGTCAGGTTTGGGGAGAACATTCTGTTTCCTGGCTGTTGGGAGCAGCCTCAGAGCAGCTCTGGAGGCTGCAGGATTTATTCACTGGTACAACTCTCCCAGGAAGCATTTGTATAGGAGTGTCGAGATCTTTTAGGAATTTTGTAGAGTATGATAGCCAGTGGAAAAGTATGCAAACTAGACTACACTATATTATCTATCTATCTATCTATCTATCTATCTAAACTGTTTGTTAAGTAATGGGAAGAAATCCATAGAAATACTAAAATTGGCACCCTCTGAGTGCTAGTGAATTATGGGTGAATTTTAAGCTCTTCATACTTCTTTTCTATATTTA